>LGRX02000146.1:0-22861 GCA_001247695.2 Cymbomonas tetramitiformis
GGTGCTGGGGGGTACCGAGGGGCTAGCAACTGCAGAGGGGCTTCCGCCCTGCGCAAGGAAAGGGCAACACGCATAGCCGTAGCAACAGCCGTAGCATAGGTCTATTCTGGATGTGCTGCTTTAGGAAAGGCGCCACAGGCAGAAATGAAGATGCCAGCAGTGCATGGGGCGCAATATGGGGACTGATGGGAAGATACGAGTCGGGCTTGCTCATGGAAAAGGTGGGAAAGGGCTTTATGGAAGCACACGAGTTGAGCATACCACGAGCATACCCCTAATTGCAGCAAGCACCGACTCCCTGGCGCTAAGGGTGCCAGTGGACTGCGGCAAGCACCGAATCCCTGGCGCTAAGGGTGCCAGTGGACTGCGGCAAGCACCGACTCCCTGGCGCTTAGTTTTGGAATTCAGAGTCGGGTTAGTTGCAAAAAGCAAGCGCTAACTTTCATTATCAAAAGATATACCAGTTCGCAGCTCGAAACGCCACAAATGTTATCGCTCAATCATTACTGATTGGCCAGTCTAAGTGAAAGTTCGCTATTTAGTTAGTTATGACGTGCCACTGCCAAGTTCATAACAACTGCAGTGACACGTCTGCGATGGGCCGTGAACTGTTACACAGTGTGTCTTACCGATGGTCATTATATGATCCAACGGCCACGATTAGTTCAACAGATCTAGATCTAGATCTAAGGGTTTCATAGGGTTTCTTCAGGGTTCCTTCAGGGTTTGATCATCCTGACTGCTGCACAGGGCCTAGACAGTCATGCTTTACATCAAACTGATCAGCAGACACTGCAGATTCCAACACCCCTTCTAAAGGATGACTGTCTAGTTATCCTACTGCCAGTTCTTGGGAATGGTGCCCCTTCAATCAGCAATGCCCAGTCCTTGGGATGGTGCCCCTTCAGTCTTCTGGCTCCAGCTCCAGTCTTTGGGATGGTGCCCCTTCAGCTCCAGTTTATGGGGATAGTGCCCGTTTCAGTCTTCATTGGTCTCCACGAGGCAGGTTCATGATACCCAGTCGCTCTCTGTGTACACGAAATATAGGGAGTGCCAGGGGCTTGGTCATGATGTCAGAGGTGTTATCATCAGTTCCAGTGTACAGCGCCTCTGTGTCCTTGGCCTTGATCAGCTCCCTGATGTACATGTTCCTCACTTCAATGTGCTTGGACCGGGAGTTGTTCACATAGTTGGTAGCCAGGTGGATAGCTCCCTGGTTGTCACAGTACATAGGGACTGGTCTGCATATGTCCACCAGTGAGTCCAGCACGTTGAGGACATACTTCACCTCCCGAGCCCCCTCTGACATGGCTATGATCTCGGCCTCAGTAGTGGACAGGGACACAGACTTCTGGATCATAGACGAGAAGATAACCAGACTCCCACATAGGAATACTGCAATACCAGAGGTACTTCTTCTGGTTACCTTGCACCCTGCATAATCAGAGTCAGTGTAGATAGAGAGAGGCAAAGGTCTGCTTGGTCCAGTGCCACCCCCCCCAGGCACTGAAGCAGTGCGCAGCACCAGCTCGTACTCCCTGGTGCCCTTCAGGTATCTCACCACCTGCTTCAGGGCCACAAAGTGCTCTGGACCATACGTGGTGCAGAACCTCGACAGAACTGATACTGCTGCCATGATGTCAGGCCTGCTGCAGCGAGCCACCCACTGCAGCTGCCCCAGAAGAGCTCGGTAGGGCATAGGTCCCTTACCATCAGCAGGAGCCAGTGCAGTGCCAGGTGACATCGGTAAGCTCGCTGGTTTGGCATCATCCAGGCCATAGGTACTGATGATCTGGGAGATATATCCAGACTGAGATAGGTATGCTGTGTCACTTCCCCAGCGCACCCCGATGCCCATGACCAAGTCCAATACTCCAAGATCTTTGCACGCATACTGTGCATGGAAGGACGACACAAAGGTATCATACCAAGACTTGTCATTGGTGGCCACCAGGTAGTCATCCACGTAGGCCAAGATGATCACCTGGAGAGTGGTGTCCCGGATGAAATACAGGCATGGCTCCACGTCACTTCTCTGCATCTTGGAGTCATATCCCATGATGAACGCATCGGAGGTGTCGAACCACTCCTTACCCGCCTGCTTGAGCCCATACACAGCTTTCAGTAGCTTGGCACACCTGTGCCCCCCATAATCCAGTCCTCTGGGAAGACGCACATACAGGTCCTCCTCGAGTACTGAGTTCAAGAAAGCAGTGTCCACGTCCATGTGGTATACCGTGAGGCCCAGGTTGAGGGCGAGGGTGATGACAATTCTCACAGAGGACAACTGGGTGCACGGGGCGAAAGTATCGTAGTAGTCCACGCCATACTCATGTTTATTCCCCCGCACACACACTCTGCTCTTCCTCTTGAGCAGCTCCCGGTTCTTGTCCAATTTCACCTTGAGGACCCGAGACATCTCCAGCAACTTCACTCCAGCTGGTATGTCCTCCTCGTCCATCATCTGCAGAGCCCCCTTGATCTGCACGAGTGCCTCCAGTTCATCCTGAATGGAGTTGAGCCACTCAGTGCAGTCAGGCGCAGTCAACACCTGGGAGTGACATCTCGGCTCAGCGACTCCTGCAGGCAGTAGAGCCTCCTGCGCAGCTGGTGTTCCAGTAGCCCGCACACCAAGGCAAGTATGTGTGGGTGGAAACCGAACCTCTCCACCAGGTAGGTCCATAATGGTGAAGTTGGTGATGAGCACCACGCAGTAGGGCTGGGCATGTGGTCCAAGTGCACGTCCACACACCATGGCCTCTTCATAGTCCCCCTTCCCAGTCACAGCATGCACCTCGGTGAACAACGGATAGTGAGCGTTGACACTGCCATATGATGGGCAATCCTTTAACAGTGACAGCCGAGCACTGGCTGGCTTAAGATATGAGCTCAGACTTACCCAACACACATCATCAGGGGTTTCCACCTTCACCACAGCCACGATCTCATCACTGTCTTCAGGTATATACACACCCTGCTCCAGTACAGCAGTCTCCAATAGTGTAGTAGGAGGATCTCTGTAGGGCGCATCCAGAGTGGTGGCCATGAAGTTGGTCTTGAGAGGGGTCACCGCAGAAGGATCCCATGAGGTGATCACCTTACCCAGCGTGTCCAGCTTCTCCGAGAAGGTGACCATACCAGAGTTGACCACCTTTTCAGCTTCACAATCATACAGTAGATAGGCAGATGACACTCTGAATGTCCAACATATCTGATCTCACGTGCCCGGTTGCTGAGCTTGTGTTCACGGATCGTGGGGTCAATAAAGGGGTAGGCCCTGCACCCAAATATCCGCAGCTGGGACAAGTCCGCATGCTTCTTCCTGATGAGGTAGTAAGATGAAGTCCACCCCAGAGATTTTCGGAATACACGATTGAGGATGTACACCGCATGGCGGGTGGCCAGAGGCCACATGCTCGCATCAAATCCAGAAGTCAGCAGGAGTGCTCTGGCCATGGCTTGCACATCTCGGTGTGACCTCTCAACCCTTGCCTGGTTCTCATGCAGGTATGGGGAGCCATGCCTTTGCTCAATGCCATGCTCCTCACAGAAAGCTGCAGTTTGCCCAGCTATCATAGTGCTGTCACCATCAGTGTGGAGCACCATGTGGTACTCGCTGGACAGGCCCATAGTGCTCCGCAGGCGCTTCACCTCCTTCCGATACTGCTGGAAGGCCTTGAGGTAGTCCGACTTCATCTTGAGGTAGAATATGCATATCCATGTCGTGGAGTCATCAACAAATAGCACAAACCATCTGTACCCCCCAGCACTGATCCTGAATGGTCCACATGTATCTGACCATACAAGATTTCCCAGCTCCTTGGACAGCTCTCTCCCAGTGGGCTTCACAGAGGGCCTTATGGCTTTGGTCAGCCTGCAGGCAATGCACCTCTCGGGGCAATGCTGCACCGGGCTGCCAGAGTACTGTGACTCAGTGATACTCATAGGAATACTCTGAGCGAACATGTGGTCAATAGACTTGTCACCAATGTGGCCCAGCCTTACGTGTTGTAGCATCTTGATGTCAAGTCGCTCTGTAGTGTGCGAGTCCTTGAACAACACCACCACTGGCCACTTGGTGTCCTCGATCCACACACGATCTTCTCCACAGGGTTCCAGGTTGGCTACGTCATAGCATGACTCCCTTGGTGCAGAAAAGATCTTAGCACCAGCAGGGTATTCATGAATAATGTCAAACTGAGAGACCAGACTCCACCAGCTCGCTGTGACCCATTTAGGCAATATGAACATGAACTTGGTGTTGGAGGGGTCTCTGGCGAAGTCAGCGAGGGCCTTCTGGAGACACTGTAGAATGATGTCGTGGTCAAATGGCGGGTTCCCATAGCATTGCTTGCCAGCCCAATCCTTATCAAAGCATGAGTTAGTAATGGTACAGTAGTGCTCCAGGATGTGGTTGTCATCAGAGGAAAATAGTTCCAGGAGGAAAGGGCCATGAGTAGTGAAGTGAGGCTTGGTGTCCTCAAATTTCCAGTCAGAACGGTCTCGTTGATCATCGGTATGTGTGACAGCACAGGCTAGATGTGTATCCAAAGTGCTATGTGTGTCTTCATGCATAATATACTGGTTGCCAATTCTGGCAAAGGAAAACACCACCCCCCCTTTGGATAAAGTTCTAGCCCCAAAGTCCACACGGAAACCCGCATCCTCCAGTGCCACCACAGATAAGAGGTTGAAGGGCTGCCCAGGTATGCAGTGCGTGTTCAGGAGCCGTAGTCCAATCATACGCCCAGACTCCACATCCCTCTTGGCAAAGGTCACTGAGCCACTGCCAGAGGAGTCCACGGACTGACTCTGCACCACACTGAAAGTCTCACAGGCTGTGGTGTCATAGTCCGCATTGAACACCCGGACAGAGTTGAAAATGTGCCTGGTGGCACCACTGTCAATAACAGCACTCTTGTCCACAGCAGACCGAGTGCGACCGCCACCAGCACGCACACCACATGCCACCTGAGCATGGCCAGCATCAGAGGTACTAGCCACACCAGATGCCCAAGCACCACAAGGCACCCGAGCACACTCACCACTCGGGTCATAGTGGAAATCCATCCCCTCGACGAGGTCATCACAGGCATCATCACAGCAGTCCCCACAGTTGTCCTCATAATAGTCACTGGGGAGCAGACCCACAGTGCAGAGGGGAATCTTGCGAGGCTGAGAAAGTAGTCCAGAGGCCCAATCATCAGAGGGGCTGTAACCCACTCCTTCAACGGGCTGCCCAAGGCTCACATACCCCTCCTCCTCGTCAAAGTGCCCATGGCACACGCCCTCCTCCTCTTCGTCAGTGTCAGAGGCATCCTCCAGATCCGGCAGAGAATCACCACAATCTGAGGCAGAGTCCGAACCTGAAGTAAGGTCAGGAACCTCGCAATCAGAGCCACTGCCAGCCAGCTCAGAGATGGAGAGAGGACCAGGCATACAGTTGTCCCCCATCGGATGATAAGACCAGGAATCCCGGTCTGCAAGAAGCCGATCATAATTAGGGGAACCCACCATACCAGCAGAGCCAGAATCAACCGTCACTGGTTCCTCCTCCTCCTCCTCGTCAGAGTCAGAGGCATCTTCCAAGTCTGGTAGGGGATCATCACCATCCGAGCCATAGTCCGAGTACTCAGGCCAGGCATCGATACCCCACCCCTCATCGAGGGACAGCATGCCTGCATAGTCCTCCACCACCCGTATCAAGGCCCTGGTGGCCCTCCCGAGCTCAGAGGCCCAGCTGTGCAGGTCTGCCAGCGAGGTGCGCACCATCACGGACTCCAGCTTCAGCAATATGTCCATGTCATCCGTAGCCTGCCTGATGACATTGCGCTGGTAGAGGATCACCCCGATACTGACAGTACATTCAACACCACGAGGAAGGGCAGTGCCCCTGTCAAGTATGTCACAAGCACGAAGGAATATCTCCACAGACCCAGCCATCATGATAGAGTGCCACCGCTGCAATTCAGGCTTAAACCACAATTGCCTGGGGGATATCTGAAAAATGTCACCCAGGTGCTGATCACGTCCACAATCCCACTGGGCCTGTGTCCTCTTCAGACGAGCCTTGTCAGGGAAGAAGGCAGTAAGGACATCAATGTAGACCCACGAGTCATAAACAGGCACAACCTTGGTGCTGTGAGAATGCTTGCTGGGGACGTAGCAGTGGCGCTTCTTCCTGGTCCTGCGAGGAGGGCACCCCACTGAAGACAACTCCACACGAGGTGCACTCACAGTGTCCTCATTGTCCTCAGTGTATCCACCAGTGGCGTGGGACACAACGAGCTCAGGCTCACCCACGCCCGCCAGGACAGAGTAGTAATTGAACACCGGGAACACATATGGCTGGGACTCCACAGGTACAGAGCCTCGACCACATATCCAGTGCTCGCACAGGGCCGAACTGGAAGGCAGTGCCCCAGAGATGCTGAGATTACCAGCCTCACCTGACCCTGAGCTGAGGGCAGAGTGTTCACCTTCCAGAAATTCACACAACGAGAACTCCACCAGCTCGGAGTCCTGATACGTTGATAGTTGGCCCAAGGTTGGACAAGAGGTCAGCGAGCCAGAGATGCTATCACAACCAGATCCCAATAGCCCAGAACCGTAGTCACTGGCATATATATCTTCACCAGTCTCGTTCAGACCAGGGTGTAAGTCAGATGTACTAGCCTCCCGAATGGCAAAAAGGACCTCACCAGCCTCTTCCAGTCCAGGATAAAGCTCAGATTTTCCAGCTGCAGCGCCAAGATGTTCACCAGGCTTCGGTAAGCTACCATTCTTCTCGTAGTCAGCCACCCTCTTGAGAACCGCCGCCTTGGTGGTCGCTGAAGCCTTCCTGAAGAAAGCCTCCCGCTTCTCGACGTTCTTGATGAAACAGTCCTTAGCAGAGTGCCCGCGTCTGTGACACACAGGGCACGGGATTTTGACAGCCAGCAGCTTTCGCTTCCCCTCCTCCTGCTTACGCCTGTCGTCAGCGATGGCACCAGCAGTCTCAGATTGAGTATCCAGCGCGTGGGCAGTTTGCGCTACACCAGCGCGCGGGGCGAGTATGGTGTCGTAGTGAGATGTTACTTGGCCCGACAGCACACTCGCGGTCGGCAGGGTCTCAGACATGAATTTGGCCTTGAGGAGCATATAGTCGGGGTGCAGTCGCACAATAGCCATGGCAGAAAAGATGGTCTCAACCGTCTCCATACACAGAGGCTTGCCAGAAGGAGTAACGCGCGTGTTCGCGGAGTACTCGCGTATACGACGAAGTGTCTCCTTCGACTCCAAAAACGTGGAGAGAGGAGGGGCAAGTCTCGAGAGTTGATTCGGTAGCGATAGCAGCCTATCCACTTGGGTGATGAAGTAGACAGCGCTGGTGTTGTGTCGCAATTGGGCCAGTTCCCGCCAAGCTCCATGACCGTCAGAATGTTGTTCGTAGCTGCGAACGATAGCGTTCGCAGTGCCAGTGGTAACACGGCAGAGGAAGTCATAAAACAGTTCATTTGCTTCCTCAAGATAGAGTTTATCCTCCCTCACCTCATGGAGCGGAGTAGACGCCGAAAGCAGCAGTGCTAGAGAAGGGTGGCGCAAAGAAGGCTTAATTCTCGCACAAAACTCGTCCCAAATTCCTTCCTGGTCAGATTCCTTGCCAGAAAAGTACGAGTCCGCGGAAAGCCCCTTGGTCATATGAGAAAGACCAGGTAAAGGACGTCGCCCACCAGCGGGCGACAAAGGGAGATGCTTGTCCTCAGGGACAGGAGCGGCGCTGAGGCCTGGCTGATGAAGGTTGCGCATATCGAAGAGCTGAGCACTCAAACCTTTCACCATATCCTTAAGCGCCGAGATATCCTCCTGCTGGTTACTCAGCATAACATCTCGCGAAGACGACTCGCCAGAATAGGACACTTCATATTCTGGCGCGCCACCAGAAGGTGGCGGTGTCGCAGCTTGGCTATAGCTCTTACTCCCTTTGACCATAGTGAATTCTCTTACGCGCAGCGGAAAATTTGCATGATAAACAAAAATGGATCCTCACTTACAACGTAAGTGGGCCCATAACCTTTTGGAATTCAGAGTCGGGTTAGTTGCAAAAAGCAAGCGCTAACTTTCATTATCAAAAGATATACCAGTTCGCAGCTCGAAACGCCACGAATGTTATCGCTCAATCATTACTGATTGGCCAGTCTAAGTGAAAGTTCGCTATTTAGTTAGTTATGACGTGCCACTGCCAAGTTCATAACGACTGCAGTGACACGTCTACGATGGGCCGTGAACTGTTACACAGTGTGTCTTACCGATGGTCATTATATGATCCAACGGCCACGATTAGTTCAGCAGATCTAGATCTAGATCTAAGGGTTTCATAGGGTTCCTTCAGGGTTCCTTCAGGGTTTGATCATCCTGATTGCTGTACAGGGCCTAGACAGTCATGCTTTACATCAAACTGATCAGCAGACACTGCAGATTCCAACAAGCAGTGCGGCAGCGGATGACGCTCCATTGTGAGGAGTCAGCAGTGCGGCAGCGGATGACGCTCCACTGTGAGGCGTCAGCAATGCGGCAGCGGATGACGCTCCACTGTGAGGAGTCAGCAGTGCGGCAACGGATGACGCTCCACTGTAAGGAGTCAGCAGTGCAGCAGCGGATGACGCTCCACTGTGAGGAGTCAGCAGTGCGGCAGCGGATGACGCTCCACTGTGAGGAGTCAGCAGTGCGGCAACGGATGACGCTCCACTGTGAGGATTCAGTGACATATGGCGCCGATGCACAGCTGTCATCCTCTGGGGAGGGAATATGAAGTGACATATGACGCTGATTTGCAGCTGTCATCCTCTGGGGAGGGGCTGATGAAGTGACATATGGCGCTGATGTGCAGCTGTCATCCTCTGGGGACGGCATATGAAGTGACATACGACGCTGATGTGCAGCTGTCATCCTCTGGGGAGGGCATATGAAGTGACATCTGGCAGCTGATGTGCAGCTGTCATCCTCTGGGGAGGAATATGAAGTGACATATGACGCTGATGTGCAGCTGTCATCCTCTGGGGAGGGCATATGAAGTGACATATGGCGCCGTGTGCAGCTGTCATCCTCTGGGGAGGGCATATGGCATATGGCGCCGATGCACAGCTGTCATCCTCTGGGGAGGGAATATGAAGTGACATATGGCGCCGATGCACAGCTGTCATCCTCTGGGGAGGGCATATGAAGTGACATATGGCGCCGATATCCACAGTTGCAATGTGCCCAAGGCAAACGGCATGTCGCTGTATGCACGTCAAGGGAGATGGGGTTGCAGTGCTCCTCACTGCATGTGACACGGCTTGGGGCTGTTACCGCTTCCCTGCAGATGCGCATCTGCAGCGCCGCGAAGAAGAGCTGCATGACAGCGGCGCGAGCACGCACATTCAGGAATTGGCGCAGGTGGGCCCCTCACGTGGACTTGGCTGCCTCCCCTCTCGTGCGCGGGCTGTCTGCCATGCTGCAGCTCTGGTGCCGCTTCCGCCATCCCTCCCTTCCCATCGCCCTTCACCAAGCGCGAGCCATATGCGGCTGCTGGCCATCGATTCTCGGCCTGGGGCTCTGGCCATCGATTCTCGGCCTGCTGGGGCTGCATTCTTGGGGGCAGTTCTGAGTCGTGTGGATGCCCTGTGGCACTCACGGCTCGAGACAAGGGTGGGCGCCGCAGCTAATGGCAGCAAGCATCGACCTGGATTTGCTGCTGAACGTCTGCGGGGACATTGACCCTCATGCCAAGATACCCCTGCAGGTGTGGGGCGTTCCTCTCCCGCCTCTCGCCCCTGGCAGCAGCAGTCTGACAAGGTTCTGAGGAGGGGTCCGCAGGGGGCTCCCCCTCCTGGCCTCTCTCCCCTCCCCCCCCCTCCTGTCTTTCCTTCTGGGCAGTAGAGACCTTACGAGGCCAGTTGAAAGACGAGGCGGAGAGCTTGCCAGAGGGGTGCCGTTCACTGCCGTGCTCTGGTGAGGGGGTAGCCGTTCACTGCCGTGCTCTGGTGAGGGTGCCGTTCACTGCACCGTGCTCTGGTGAGGGTGCCATTCATTGCCGTGCTCTGGTGAGGGGTGCCATTCACTGCTGTGCTCTGGTGAGGGGTGCCGTTCACTGCTTTGCTCTGGTGAGGGGGTGCCGTCCACTGCCGTGCTCTGGTGAGGGGGGGTGCCGTTCACTGCCGTGCTCTGGTGAGGAGTGCCATTCACTGCCGTGCTCTGGTGAGGGGGTGCCGTTCACTGCCGTGCTCTGGTGAGGGTGCCATTCACTGCCGTGCTCTGGTGAGGGTGCCGTTCACTGCCGTGCTCTGGTGAGGGGGTGCCATTCACTGCGTGCTCTGGTGAGGGTGCCGTCGACTGCCGTGCTCTGGTGAGGGGTTGCCGTCACTGCCGTGCTCTGGTGAGGGTGCCGTCGACTGCCGTGCTCTGGTGAGGGGGGTGCCGTCGACTGCCGTGCTCTGGTGAGGGGGTTGCCGTTCACTGCCGTGCAGGGGTAGGTGAGCGGGGAGGGATTGTGGGGCGGGCGGCCATCGTCCATTTGAGCAGTTGCCGGACAAGGAGCAAGCTGGCGCGTCCTCCCCTCAGGGGGGGCGCAAGCTTGGTAGGTGGCCTGGCCGCCGAAGCTTTCGGAACGCCTCCCACGACGCCGCGGCACCTCCCTCCCCGAGGGTGGAGGAGGCGTACGGCCTGCCAGCAGCGCGCAGCTCGGAGGACGGCCTAGCGAGAATGAGCGAGCCACGCGTTCGCATCGGGCTGGCGCACGACGCCGCCTTCTGCTTCTACTATGCAGAGTAAGCCGCCCCGGCCCCTGCTCTCTGCCTGACCGCTCCGCTCCACCCCGGTGCGCCATGCGCCATCCCTGCCCTTGCGCTCCGCACCCCTTGTGTGGGTACACGCTTGCCTTGCCCCAGCCCTCGCCGGGGGGTTGGCGCGGTGTTGTGTTCGGCGCGATTGGCATGGGGCGAGTCCTCGGGCACGAGGAAGTATTTGGCAGTTCCGCCCTGCGACCAACGTTGGGCACGCTCATTTCCATCACAGCGAGCAAGCCTGATTACGATACATCGCTTTGAATCGCGTCTGGTCCGTCGATGTCATACTTTGAATCACACCTTGACGAACATGATTTCTTTGTTCTCTGCCCGATGACAAGGCGCCCACCTAAGCTTTGTGGTCCACCGTTCGGTGTGAAGCTCGCCCTGCTGAAAGACCAAACTCCATCACGAGTGTGATGCCTTGCTGTCAAGCTCAGAGCCAAATGATGGTGCTTCTCTTCAACCGTAGAAGTGCCCCCCAAAGGATGACGTGGCAATTGAAAGTTGTCGAACAAACGGGTGAAAGCCAGTTGCTCGGATATAGACGGTCATTCCTCAGCCAGCGAGGTGCCCGCTGCACCTCCACCCCCGGCAGATGCCGCTCTCCCTTATGCCTTGAGCCGGCCGGCTG
This sequence comes from Cymbomonas tetramitiformis, assembly GCA_001247695.2. Taxonomy (NCBI): domain Eukaryota; kingdom Viridiplantae; phylum Chlorophyta; class Pyramimonadophyceae; order Pyramimonadales; family Pyramimonadaceae; genus Cymbomonas; species Cymbomonas tetramitiformis. Next base: position 11,440 of record LGRX02000146.1, read on the forward strand.
CCACCTTGGGCGCAGCAGGGTGACTCGGGCGTGTCGAGGGGCAACGCGCAGGAATCTGCATCTGCTGCGGGAGGCCGGGGCAGAGCTGGTGTACTTCTCCCCGATCAAGGATCCACTCCCCGAGAATCTGCAAGGCATCTACTTCGGTGGTGGCTACTGCGAGCTGCATGCCGCCGCTCTCGCCGCCAACAAGCCTCTCCTTGCCGCAGTGCGTCCCCTCGTGCCCCTCCCCCGTGCCCCCCTCCCGTGCATCCCCTGTGGCCGCCTCCGTCTCCCGCATCTCCACCCCTCTCATCCTTAGCCTCCCCGTCCTCCCCGCCCTGTCGATCCTCCCCTTCCCCACATGCAGGAGAGACCAGTGCTTGAGGGGCCACTCCTTGTGCCTGATACGAGCATGCTGTGATACAGCTGAAAATTGACCGCGCACAGGGTAGTCTGAACTCGAGCCTCTCATCTCCCTTGAATGATGGCGAGCCGCCCTCAGTGCAGCTCTCGACCACTGTCTCCACAACCAACCGTAAGGTTCGAGTGGGTCTCGCTGAGAGCTTGCTTCACGGACCGACGGCAGCTGGCAGCTGGCATTCAGAGAATCGAGGTTGGTGCTGTGGGGCTCGGGTGCCACAGGTGCGGGCATTTGCGGAGATGGGTGGGGTTGTGTATGCGGAGTGTGGCGGCTTGATGTACCTTTCACGGTGATACACGTCCCTCAAGGCACCTCCTGTTTCCTCCTGTGCCCTCCCTTTGCTATGCCGTCGGTGGCAGGGACGGTATGCGGGGCGCAAGGCTGCAAACAGTGTGCAAGGGGAGGGGAAGGAGTGCCCACAGAGGAGGTCCATGCCTTGATGCTGCATGAAGGGCGCCCGTGGGAGGCTGAATGTTGGGAGGCGGATTGGACGGGTTGTTGTGGTGCACAGCACGATTGAGATCGAGGCTAAGAACGCAGTGCACAACATGTGTGGTGTTTTCAGCTTCCGCACACGCATGGTGAAGGTGCTGCGCTCTGCTGGGCTCCCACGCCCCGCCCCGCCCTGCCCTGCCCCCATATCCCGTTACAGGGTAAGCAAATAATGTTATGATGATGTGGCGCCGTGCAGCCATGGGTGCAGCCACGCGGCTGTGATGACCCGTCGGGCCACGTGCCTCCAGTGCCACCTCTCTCAATCCAGTTCAAGTATTCAGCCGCCGAGCTTTTTTTGTCAGCTGCCAGCTGGGCAGGTGACATGTTGTGAGGCAGTCATCGGCGGCTGACGTACCCTCGCAGGAGATGAAGATGGGGTATGTCAAGGTGACAACTCAGCCTACGTCCGAAATCTTTCCGCCAGATCAGATCGGTCGAGGCCAGGTGTACCACTTCTCAGAGGTGGTGTATGAGAGGGTGGTGGCGGGCCTGAGCGCGGGGTCCTCCTCCGAGACGGAATGGAAGGAGGACTACCTGGCTGTGCTGAACAACCCCGGCGCGCGCCACGTGCCGGAGGGCTATTGCACCCAGGTGAGCGCCCGATCACTCCTCGGCGTTGAGATGAGCGGCTGCAAGCCCTCCTGGCCGTCCTGCACAAGCTGTGGCCTTGTCCCGGCGGTCCCGTGTCTGGTTGTGACCATGGCGCCACATTGCAGCGTGTGGCCGGGATCCCATCCAGCACTGTGCACCGCCTGCGCACTCTCTCGCCCATTGCGTACAGCCACGTCCGCCCCAGAGTTGTCCGTCTGCCCTCCCAGTCTCGCCATTGGCCTCTTGCCTTCAAGCCTCAGATGTGGAATCGCGTACCACGATCTGTGCGGTGCCATCGCAGCCTGCTGCATGCCTGCTCGCTGCGCTACGCGCTGCTGCATACGCTGCCTTAGGACGAGCTGAGCAGCGGTTACAGTTGGTGGAGAAGGTAGATCCTCTCCTACCTGAGAGTCTCTGGCTGCAGCTTTGTCAGATGTTTTGGTAGCCGCCGTCAGCCTTTTATGCCATCTTTCTCGCCACCAAATAATTTCCTGGTCAGCGCACTCGAGTAAAGTGAAGTTTCTGCAGATTGCTATGCCGGAAACTCGTTGGTGGCATACCGGCGAAGTTCTTATGTGAGAGCAACATATCGGATCTCAGGATTCGTCAGATGGAATTCTTTCCAGCCATGTGTCTGTGGTCTCAGTCAGCAAGATCTGAGCGCCCACACATGCGGATGGAGGAGATGTGGCGAGGGCTCAAGCGGACGTGGCTCAGAGTTCTGGAGGGAAGACGGGCGAGCTACTCCGAATCCTTACGGTCAGAGCAGAGTTCTGGAGGTCACTGTACCACTAGATGGCGATCTCCCAACACCGTTTAAAGAATCCACAATGTTGAGCTCTTCCTCTATGGTAGCGAGATGGGTCGTTGGAAGGGTGCAGTGATGTGGGAGTGTGTGGAAAGGTGTGCAGAATGTCCTCGCCAGCTACGTGCACCTTCACTTTGGCTCCTGCCCGTCTTTCGCCGATGGGCTCGTCGCGCGATGCCGGACCTGCGGCCCTGGGCCCGCAGCGGCAGCTGCTGCTGCCGCGGCGGCCACAGCAGCAGCACAGATCCCCAGGCTGGGGGCAGGCTCGAGCGGCGACACCCTGCCCGCAGCCCACTCGGCCTCGTCCTTCGTTTCCATGGGAGGCAGCTCCGACGACACAAGCCCGGAGAAATCCCTCAAGCGTGTGGAGCCGACCTTGGCTGCTGGGCAAAGCCGTCCTGCCAACATCGGTGAGGGCTCGCCCGCCCTGCTTCTGTGTGTGGGCTGCTGCCTCTGTGAGACATGCGTGCCTTAAGCTCTGGCAGCAATAGATCCTGCCAGCTCTTCCTGGGGGGCCGTGTGCTCCCTTTGGGCCGAAGGGTGGCGCTGGGTGGCGCCCTGCACGCAGGGGATGAGTCACTCTCACGGTTGAGCAGCATGCGGCGGATCTGGAGCGACTCCTCCCTCCGCTCTGAGCGCTCAGGGTCGGAAGGGGGCTCGCCAATCACCCCAGCCAACATCTCGACCCCGGTGGACATCCCGGCGCACCGCCGGTCGAGCTCCGGCGGTCGGTCGAAGAGGAGCAAGAGCAGCTGCAGCATGGGGGAGATGCCCGGCAGGGTGCGTCCGGCCGCAGCTGGGTAACAAATGTACGCATGAGACTTGAGTCTACCGCGGGCTGCTGTGTGCGCTGCTCACGAAGCTGCCGCGGCGTGTGCCCCATGCCACGTGCAGTAGAGTCGGGCAGCCCCCACCTTGATGAGGGGACGGGGCTATGTGGGGCAGGAAGTAGTAACCGACACTCGACCATCATCCCTCCCGAATCCTCATGAGTGGATTGGCGGCCCGTTTCACAGCTTCCAGGATGGCCGTTCGTGGCGTCACGCCACCAAGGTTGGTTCTGTCTGCGCCCCTCCCAAGAGGAATGCGGGCCACCTTTGAGGTTTGTTGAGAATTGAGCGTTCCTCTGAACCTGTTCCTCGATTTCCTTATGGGATGGTTGGTGTTCCTGTGTTTACTGGGCTCCTATCTGAAGCTGAACCTGAATAGCCAGTAGCATGCGTTGCTACAGCCGACAGCTATAGTTTGTGGATGCCTTCCAATGCGAATCCCCTGCAGCAACTGGTCCCCTCTTGCCATGTGCTGCACCGTCGCCTGGATCTCTGACACGGTGGCTCGTCGACGGCCCTTTCCCACGTTGTGGTGAGACAAACCATTTCCCTTCCGGCAAACGTGGGTCCGGACACCTAGGCGTCTGGGGGCAGGGCAATATCAGCTGAGCAGGTGTGCCGATTTGGGAGTGAGCGATTAAGCCTCCTGCAACCCCTCCCTCCCCCCCAATAACCCCTCCTCTGCGCAGACTCCGGGTGCAAGCATCTGCTCGCTGATGCCTTCCGCCACGGAGATCTTGTATGCACTCGGCGTGGGCGACCGTGTGGCGGGGATCTCGGAGATGTGCGACTATCCCCCGCAAGCCAAGCAGAGTGCTGCCATTGTGGCGCGTGCCGCCGCCCTCCCCACCCTGCAGGTGCCCGCCTGCTCCTCAGCGGCGCCCCGTGCCCCCATTGCTCATTGCTCTGGTCTCAATCTCTGCAAGGGGGAAATCTACAGCGCCACTGGAAGGGGGGCTGCAGCGCCTAGAGCTCTTTCTTGCAGCTTCCAATATGAAATAGTGGGTGCGGATCTCATGGGCGATGGAAGGCACCTTATGTGGAGCTCTCTGTGGAGGCTGGGGCTGGCCGCTCGACTCTGCTGAGCGGTCCCCTGGTCTATCGTGGACGCGCGCTGCCTTTGCCTCATAACCTTCCGCTGCGCAAATGTGAAGGTGCGCGGTGTATCAATCGTGTCTGCCGAGGCTGAACTGGGGAAGATGTGCAAGCGCTCTCCTTCCTTGCCTGGGTGAGGGGCCCCTCTGCTGCATGGGGGGCACCAGATGCGGGATGCAAGAGGCACCGAGGTGGTGCCCGTGTGGGGCTGCCTGGGGGCGGCGGCAGGGGCCACACACGCCTGATGCTATCCGCATCTCGCAGCACGGCGAGGGCATCTTCGCGCTCGACACGAACTGGCTGGAGCGGGAGCGCCCCGGCCTCGTCATCACACAGGTGGGCGCACTCCTCCCTACAGAAGTGCAGGCCTTACCTTGTCCGCCCCTCAAGGCTGGCGTCACCCTGATGCGGCTGTGGTGTGTCTGTCATTTGGGGCGTCTATCCGGGCCAATCGTAGCGTCGTTGCTTCTCTCCCCAGCCCCGCCTGTCATCTCTTGAGATTACCTCCTAGGCAGTGTAAGTGTGGCAATAACAGCGGATTGGATGCAGTGGAGAGAGTGTGGTCGACCGAAGGGGACTGGGGGAGGAGCGCAGGAGGCGTGCCGCAACGCTGAGGAGCTGGGAGAGTTGGAGGAGAGCTCCGGAAGAGAGTCCTCGAGTGGGCCCGAGTCGGGTGGCGTGGTGATGAATGCGCTCGCAAAGGCTGGCCTGTTAGGTCCGCCACACCCCTCCGGCTGTCCCAACTTGATCATGGGCCTTTCCGAACAGGAATAACAGGAGGGTCCGGAAAGCTTTGGACTCTCATCAGAGTTCCTGAAGGTGCCGCTTGTCTTCCCGTGCCCTGTCGGGCCTTGCCATGTCACGTTGTCCCGCGTCTATTGGAGATCGACCTCAATCGCAAGGCCCGGACCCGCAAACGCGCCATCTCAGTTCCGGCACCCTTCTGTTCCTGTCAAATCCTGGCGGCGCTCTATTTCTGTCCGGATCCAAGCATTTGCGTGGGATCCAATGGCCATGATTTATCTGCGCATGGTGCATCTTTGCTTTCTGCGAGCACCCTATATCTCCTCCTTGCTTGCTATCCACCCCGCCACTATCATCTGGATGACGCCCCACAGGACAGTATCCTGATGCCACCCTTGCAAGTGCTGCATGTCCATCAAATATGCAAGTAGTTACGCTGCCCATGCGTGCTCCCCATGCCTGGCGCGCCGTGGAGAGCCTGTGTGCCACTGCGATGCGCTGAAGACCGCGCAGAAGGTCTGAGGTGGCGATTCTCAGCTTTATTCCCCTACGGCCCTCGCAATGCCTCAAAGCTCACAAGCTTCCGAGCTCTGCTCATCTCTGATCATGGCGAGGGCTGCAGGGCAAGGCGTGGGCTCGAGCAGCACGGTACTCATGGTGCGGCCTCGCACCATGAGCGAGGTCCTGGAATCAGTGCTACAGATCGGGGCTGCTGCTGGGGTTCCAACGGCGGCGGCTGCACTCACCAGCAACCTGCGCGCACGGCTGCGGGCCGTGGCGGCAGCCGTGGGCCCTGCCCCTTTCCCGCGGCCGCGTGTTCTCAGCCTGGAGGGTGTGTCCCCCTCCACCCTCCCCCCACCCTCCCCTCCCTCCTCCCCTCCCCGCATGTGCACGTTTGCGTTGCTGCCATGGCTCGTCTTCCTTCTCAGCTGTTTGGGCCACCACACTATTTCCAAATTCATGCCATACTCTGCGTGTTGGTTGCTTCCGCCGAATAGGTGCCGTTGTTTTGCCAGGCGTGTGGGGGAGAGGGGGCTCTGACGGGTTGCGCTCGTACTGTGCCAGGGCTGTCTCCTCTCGTTGCTGGAGGACACTGGCTGCCGGAAATGAAGCAGCTGGCGGGCGGTCTTGATCACCTGCAGGTTGGTTCTTTGCCCGGTCTCCAGGCTCCTCTGCCACCTGGCGCCTGTTCCAGGGGCGAGCGCACAAGCTGCCCGCGCACCCCCAACCAAAGGCGGTGGCACCCACGCCAAGCTGGCATACAGCCACGTTGAGGCAACGGAGGTATGTGCCAATAGGGGTGATGTGAAGGGTGCTCGGACCGGTTGAGACAACGGGGGTGTGCGTCACTGAGGGGCTATATAAAGTTGCTCGGTCGGGTTGAGGCAAAGGGGGTGTGTGCCACCTGGTGGGGGGGGCTATATAATAGGTGCTCGGACTGGTTGAGGCAACGGGGGTGTGTGTCACTTGCGGAGGGGCGATCTGAAAGGTGCTCGGGGATTGGCTGTGGTCTTGTGCAGGAGCCCGGAAGCATTGCGCAGCGGCTGCGGTGGGAGCAGGTGCTGGCATATGCGCCAGATGTGCTACTGCTGACAGCTGTCAGTGGCTCGATCGAGGAGAGCTTGGCGGACGTCAGCCTGTTGGTGGGACGCCCAGGCTGGTGGGCACTGCCAGCGGTGCGGAACGGTGCGTCTCAAGCAGGCCCTGGTGCTCATCAGTGCAAAGGTTACAGCAAGGCAGGTGTTTGTTGCAACCTGCCTCGGAACACGTGGTGATAGTTACGACAGCTGCCATCCTGTGGAGAGATTGCTGGGCGCTTATAGGGCTGACTGGCGCTCCAGGGAGAGATTGATATTTTGTATGTGTTGGATTAAGGGGGCCTCCCTGTGAGGTTGATATTAGTCCTTCTTGGACTGGTGGGTCCTCCTGCGTGAGTATGCTATTTGATTTATGTGGGAGTTGGGGACAATCTATGATAGACATGTTGTCCGCACAAGATTAGCATATGTCTCTTGGTCTAGGTTGATATTCAGGCTGATTGCCGGTGGGGAAACTGTCAAGGTGGAGATTGATATCCGCGCCATGCGGGAGAATTACGTCTACTCGTCGGGTCCGATATGTATTACGTGTGGGGGACTGGTGTCTCCTGGGTGAGTTGATATGCAGTTTGTATTGGACTGGGGCGCGCACAGGGGAGGTGTACATTTGTGACCACACCCGGTTCTGCCGGCCAGGCCCCCGGCTGGTGGAAGGGGTAGAAGTGCTGGCACGCATTCTGCATCCAGGTCTGGTGGATCGCAAGGCTCCCCCGGGTCTGGTGTGGAAGCTGTGGCTACCAAATGGCCAGCGCTGCCGTCCCCGTCAGCTTCGGAACTTTTTCCAGCCCTTTTCATGATGTGTCGCTGGGAATGGGTCTGATAGCAAACGAGGCAAGGCTGAGGACATGCAAGCCGTCTTCCACAATTTATGTGGCGACCTCTCTTTCGGTCAGCGAATCCATGTGCCTCCTGCACTTCACCTGACGCCGATGCACCTATATCATAGCCATTCCTTGCACACGAAACATGCCCTCATGAAGAGGGATCTGTGAAAGGGTTGGGATTTACAGTGATGGGCTCCTTTAGCACCAGAAAGATTGTGCGGAGGTTTCTAGTTGAGCACAGTGGAGTCGTGTTGATCATGAGAAGTATGACCCTGCAGACGACTGAGCTAAAGTGTATTTGATAAGCGGAATCAATATGTAAACAAATAATTGCGGTGCTGTGAACTTCAGTCCAATCAAAAAAGGTATGTAGGTTTGGAATGTGCAGAATGAGTGTACACGAGCATTGCCAAACCAAACTAGGACCGATTTACGTGTGCCTTGGTGGAATTGCATCCAGAGGGGACATACACAGACTCATATGTGCATGCACATGCCGTAGGAAATGTATGGCGTTCAATTGAAAATGAATTTGCGACAAAAGTGGGAACGAAAATCCAAACTGTAAAGTTCTTGCTTAATGTCGGGATATTTCCTGCAATTATGCTGTGTGTTTTCAAAGTATGTTTTATACAGTAGGCCCCACGTGGCAAGGAATGCATCGATTTATCAGCATGCAGCGTTTTGAAAAGTTGCCAGATGGCTGACTTAGGAGTAACTGATCATTATGTTCCCAATGCATTTTTTATCCCATCTAGGCTTCGCAAATGACGGTCGCCGTCGCAGTGAGATCATTGCCATTCTTAGTCGTCAACTGCGTACCCCCCTGGGAAACATGGGCGAGGCGCCAACCTGCCAAAGTACCCTGTCAGCCATGTGCTTTAGAGGGCCCGTAGATGCCTCCCATTCGCAACCGAACAAGAAGACGCTATTAGTTAGATGGCATACCTGCAATATGCTGTCAAGATTTGCTGCATTCCGTGGACTATGTAAAGTTTACTCAACAATCTCGTCCACGCTTAGCATGCGCCAACCTGCCAAAGTACCCTATCAGCCATGTGTTTTAGAGGGCCCAAGAGGCCTCCCATTCGCAAGTGCGAACGAAGACGATATTCGATGGCATACCTGCAAAACTGCAATATGCCATCGAGATTGCTCCTTTCCGTGAGCTATTATACAGCGTTCAATCAATCATCTCCGCCACGCTTAGCTTGAGCAAATCTGCCAAAGTACCCTTTCAGCGGTGCCTTTTAACACCACAGCGTATCCGTGAACCGGGATATTCCCGTAGGAGTCACTCTCACTCAAGGGGAATATAAATAAACAATTGATAATTCTAGAGCTCAGATGCATCCAATTTCAGATGGACCAATGGGAAACGGGGATTTGTTCAGGACAAAATAATCCAGTTTTACCCTGAAAGCAGAAATTTTGAGCAGGAGCTCGATGAAGATCCGAAAGAATCGAACATGCAATAAAATTGCACACGCTTCCTTAACACCGTAAACCTTTGAAAAAAAAACAAAATGAAAATGCCACGCGCGCGCAGAGGGCGAAACGTCCAAATCGATGATCGAAATAGGGGTGTAATACAGCGAAAATGACGGTCTTCCCCTCGGAATCGCATATGGGTGTTAAATATATTCATCATCAGGGTGATCTAACGGTCATTTTGATACGCTAAAATTCACAATCGGACGACTTTGAATTTTCGAGTGGCGTCTCTACTGTTCAAGAAAGCGTCACACCCGAAGACCCGATTCTTCCATTCTAGATTCTTGATTCTACGAGTCTGATGCCTACAAAAGAAAACGATGTGACTTAGATTAATTTACCCCGGGGAGCCAAATCGCCCCCGGCTACCATACAAGGTCAAGGACAGTCCCTACCCTAAAAGTTCCCCCGGCTAGCATAAATATGGAGAATCCGACTAATCTAACTCTACAACAGCCGCCATGACAACCAATCCTATCCCACTGGTCGAGACTAACTACTGCGTCAAATCGGTAACCTCCGCTCATGATGGTCGTCACCCCTGTGCCTCAGCTAACCCCCCTCAAGCCCACCAAAGTCTGGCGGTGGGACGTCCAAGAAGAAGTGGTGCTCGGATGCATCCATGAATATGCTAGAGTAAGAAACAATCAGAACACATGTACCTATGATCTCGTGCGGTTTTACTATAGGTGTTTAGCGGTACTAAGACTCTACAGGGATATTCATAGGGTGTTCAAAATTCGGTTTCCAGTGTTGCCAAGGCGTGTCAATCATTTTGCAAATGGATGCGAGGCGGTGGTGTATGCAATTGAATACGGTTTGCCATGTTCCGCACTCCCCCTTCCCCCTGCCGTGCTAGGTTACTGTGTATGCCCCCCACGTGTTCCCTCCGGATTTGACTCCCCGGTATCACAAACTCCATCTCGCCTCCCCGATCGTCCCTCTTCCGGCTCCCAAGTACGATCCTGCCCCATCCCGCGTCCTCTGGTTCTGTTCCAATGTTGGGCGCGCACTCTTCCCGTATCTCCTCAGGTCGCCCACGCAGATCCCATACTGCTTTTGGATACGGCTCGCGAACTCGTGTTCCTCTTCTACCATTTTGGCATTATACTGGCACCATACTATAAAGTAGAAATCAGTGACCCACGGCCTCAGTTTCCGGCCAAGCTTCTCCGCCACCCCCCTTCCATGTTCCTCTTCCACCCATTCCCGCAGTTCCACCGGGGTACGGCCGTACAAGAAGTCCTCCCGCCGGGCCGGGAGTAGCATGCGTCGCAGTGATGCTTCCCTAGGTAGACCTAGTTTGGTACCATCAGTATCCGGCAGCACTTCTTGGATCCTTCCCAACAGCTCATCTAGTCCGGTTTCACGAGTCCTCGCAATAGCTTGGCACCTACAAAAAATGTGGTGCTCATTCGCGATCGATTCATCTGTCGGGTGAAGGGGGCAAACGTACCCTGGGTAGAGGCCTGGGAAGTATTTGTCGTTTGTTACCTGGATGTTTCTCGGTGTCGGCAGAAAAAAAAAAAACGATGTGACACAAATTCTGGAAAGCTTTTTCAGAAGAAGTGAGAAGTCATAGTCAGAAGAGGTTTTATATTTCTCCTGTGATTCAAAATTGGTATTTTATGGAAGATCGCTCACTTTTCACTCTTCACTGACCAATTGCAATGTGCAGTCAAGGGAGAGTCCGATTGGATATCATATCTCTTCGATTTTAACTTTTAAGAAAAACTTTAAATTTATGTGCAATTTCCGCGAAAATGAATAAATTGATATTGCCTGGATATGGTGGTTTGGTCTTTGGTGGGCGATCGCCGCAAAGACCAAAGAGCGTCCACAGCTCCACACTGACATGACACTCCAGTTCTCCAACATTCGAGCCCTTTTGACACCTGATCCCAATGCTGTCCCCGTTCCTGTTATTCAAATACAGCCCGCTGAGTGGTCCACGTCATAGATGCCCCGGCCCGGGGAAAAGCGGTCTCCACATCGTATCTTGTACAAGGGGAAATAACAGGTCGATCCTGTTATTTCGCTTGTTATTCTTCAGATAACAGGTTCGGTGAAACCTGTTCCTCTTGCTGACCTATCATCTGACATTTTGAATTCCGTGCAAAAAGCTTGGATCATACAAACATATTCCCGATCGACGCTGCACCAGGTGGAATATTTCAATCCAACAGGATGCGAGACCATTTTTTATGGGTGGCAGGACAAAACCTAGTGGTTTTTGTCTAAAATATAGTGAACCTTGTACACTATATCGCCGATCCGGGGTTGACAATATCGTAGACAGTGTAATCGAGTATGATTCCACCCGACGATAATTTGTACAAGTTTCACTAGGTTTTGTCGACTTATTAACAAACTTCGCGCCCCCATTTAAAAGTATTTACTTATATTGATTAATTTTAAAAACTTAAACTGTCACACACACACACATATATATACAACGTTGTATATATATATATATATCTCGCATATTCTATAATTATACAAATATACAACAAGACCCTGCACCATTTATATTCTTCAAT
>LGRX02000147.1:0-18105 GCA_001247695.2 Cymbomonas tetramitiformis
TGGAGGCGCCCTGATGGGAGGTGTCTCTGGAGCCACCTGGAGGCGCCCTGATGGGAGGTGTCTCTGGAGCCACCTGGAGGCGCCCTGATGGGAGGTCTCTCTGGAGCAACCTGGAGGCGCCCTGATGGGAGGTGTCTCTGGAGCAACCTGGAGGCGCCCTGATGGGAGGTATCTCTGGAGCAACCTGGAGGCGCCCTGATGGGAGGTATCTCTGGGAGCCTTGAAACAAAGTCCAGTTGATGACTGTTTCAGCAACGCACCTATCAGCATCCGACTTCTTGTCCTCTTTTGGCGCTTCCCTCTGCTCTCTCCCACACCCCACCTTTGCCGTCAAGCGCCCTGGGCCACAAACTACGGCTGTATCTAGAGCCAACTCCACTCCGGGAAGCGCCCACATGTGTCACCTCACCTCAGAGGAAAGCCGCCTTGTCATCTGCACAAGACAGAAGGGGGGATGGAGGGGAGCTTCGAAGCGACACCGGGAAAGGAGCACGAGGATGAAGCAGGGCACCTTTTTCGGAAGCTTCTTTTTTATGATCTCTGCCAGCTTCTCTTTGATTTCCGCATCCATCTGAAAAAGAATCCCAGTCACGGACTTTATCCTCGACGGGGAAAGCAACTCACACACAGCCCGGAATCCATAGTGCCACTACACATGTGGCATATACTGCGAACTGGGGCCTGTGGGCGGCTCATCCTTGGACCCATCTCTTTGGCACCAAGTCGCCACAGAAGATCGGACGGCCTGCGTGCGTGAAGCACATACAGGGACCAGGCCCTGGGCTGCGCACGGCCGTGGGACCTGCGTAGCAAGGTGCTCGGAGGACCGTCCCGTGCCTCCCTTCCAGCGCTCCACAAGCAGCTCCACTGCACCCTGTAGGGCTGGTCAGGGAGGACCGTCCCGTGCCTCCCTTCCAGCGCTCCACAAGCAGCTCCACTGCATCCTGTAGGGCTGGTCAGGGAGCTCCAGCGGCGCACCCACTCACCTCCTCGTCAGTCTTCACAGGCTTCGCCTCGGCCTCCCCTTCCTCCTTCACGTCACCCTTGTCTGCCTCCCCTGCGGCGCCTCGAGGCCCAATACCGCCCACGTCTTAGTGGGCCCTGCTCACCGCCAGAGGGAAACAGTGGTGTCACGAGACCTGACGTGCACTTGGGTGCCTGCCATCTGCGATCGAGCCCTCCGGAGGGGGCACCGGGGCCCTCCCGATGCGTTCCCATCAGGCGCTGACAGCCCTCACCTTCCTCCTTCTCGCCTTCCTCCTTCTCGCCTTCCTCCTTCTCGCCTTCTGCCTCCTTGCCTCCCGTCCCTTCACTTTCGGGAGGCTTCTCACCGTCTGCTTCCGGCATGTCCGCGTCCTTCTTGCTGGTCTGCGGCGGCGCGCTAATGAGGGCCTGAGCAGACCAAGCCCGCAGGGTGAACGGAGGGCGCTGCCACCCTGGCAGATGCTTGTGCCTACGCTTCTGAAGACGTTCACATACATGCACTGCCGTTTACGCAGCGCTGCACCTCTGGACTAAGCTGCGTCACATCAAATGTAGGGGACAAGTGGATCTGTTCTCCGCCTCAGATAGAAGACGTGGTACAAGCGCCTACAAAAGGCCGCAGCTCGCACCGAGGGAGGCGGGGGAAGTCCAGGGGGAGGAGGCAAAGTCAGGGGCTTCGGCAGTGTCACAGGCGCCGGCTCTGTGGGCACCGCGCCCTTCGAGTCCTTGTTGGCCACGTAATCATTCTGCGGCCCAGGTCCGAGCCCACAGCTGTGATCAGGCGCCTAATCCCTGGAGCATGGAGCAAGCGTCTCACACCACAGTCACTGCAGAGAGCAGGAAAGGGGCGGGAAGTAGAGAACTCCGTACCAAGTACTTCTGAGTCGCCTGATTCACGTTCAGCAGCAGCGGCTGTCCATCCAGTTCGTACCTGATGGAGAGGCAGCGTGGCCCACCTCCACCCTATCTCAGCGCATCCGCTGCGATCGATCATCGGAGGGAGCGAAGAGAGCTACTGAGAGGCAGGCTGCACGCCCTGGAAAGAAGCGGACGCATACAGAGCGCGCCATCGGTTTGCAGGTCGTTGGCTGTTCTCCGGGACACGGTGTCCGGGCTACACAAACCGCTGCCGAAGGAACGCATAGCACAGGAGAGGAGGGCACCCACTTGTTGAGGATCCTCATGGCTCGCAACACACTCTCCGCATCTTCGTACTCGCAAAAGCCGAAACTGCGGCGTCGCCCCAACCCCACGGACGCTCAGCTCCCCCGCTGCGGGGCACCAGGTCAGCGTCAGGAAACTCATATTCAACCTCTCGCGTCTATCCAGCGCCGCTCGGCTGCCCCCGCCACGTAAGCAGGCGGACCTTTTCAGCTTCTTGGTTTCCGGATCTTGCACCCGCTTCCAGGACTTCACCTCGCCGCACGTCTCCAGCAACGAGGTGATAAAATCCTCGCCAACGCTCTCCGCAATCTGCGCATACTCACCACTCCACAGGCCGAGATCTGTGAAAAATGCTGCAAGCTCGGAGCCATGAACACGACGGCAACTGCGTCGGTGAAGAACCGCAACAGAGAAGCGATAGATGAAGAGAGATCTCTTGGGCTGAGAATTGGGGGCCAATGACCTGCGAAAGACGCATGAGTGTAGAGGCACCCTACAATACGTCTGACCTGCGCACCAGCGGCTTCAGGTGCGCCGAGCCACTTCGGGTGGCGAAGCAAGCAGCGCGCGGCGATCAGAGCTTGTCGAGCAACATGAGCGCCATCGACCGGTTTCGAGTGAGTGGGAACTCTCCGGGAAGCTTCCTGGAAGAGCCCCTGGGCCGCGCACCTTGCCGACGTACACCGTGGTGTGTTTTTTCTCTGGACCCATGAGCACGCCGAGCCCAGCACCAGCGAGCCGAGCTTGTGCCGCCGCCGCCACTGGCAGAACGTCCCGCAGAAAACCGTTAGGCGACTAGAGCACTGGATCGCTCACGGGTTTAAGTGGTGATCAGAGAGTTTTCAGGTGAAGGCGCAAAGCGCCGTCGAGGGAAAAGCAGGTGCCGGACACTCAGACACACCAGACAATTTCGAGGGCGGAAGGCAGGAGAGGTGGAGAGGGCCCCTATGCGACAGCGGGGTGAGGCGCTCGCCAGAGACGCGCGCGCAGATCTGAGTGAAGAACAACAGATACGGACGGAGCAGCTGTAGTGTCGAAAATTTCATATCTCTGCCCATCAGAGAGGCAGGAGTGACGGAGCGATGAAGTCGCTTGAGCGATGGGCCGTCGTGCAGAAAAAATAGCTCCAAGGTGAAGACTGGAGAAATATGCACACGTCAGAGAGAGGGTCGTATGAGGGTTTTCCGGGCGCGGATAAGCAGGAGCGCTTCGTGCTTCCCCCCCCCGTGTCGCCACAGCAACCAGACCTGAGGAAGGAAGGATCGCTGGGTTCACGGGCGGCCGGATAAGGGACTTCAAGGGCAGCGCGGGGGCGGCGGCGATTGAAATCGTAGGTGTTGTAGGCAAAGGAGCGCCAGGTGCGGCGGAAGGCAGCGGGGACATCGTGGGCGGCCTTGGAAGAGGAGAGGGCTGCAAAGCAGAATAACTCCCCAACAACCATGCCGCGTCTCAGCACCTTTCAGATCTGTGCACCGAGGCAGGCAGAGCATGCTGACTGGACCATGCCCCGAACCATTATTAGAAGTTAATCGGACTGCAGGGATGGAGGGTAAGTGCTTCTCAAAGCAGAACTGTACATAATTTGCTGATAACTCCAGATCAACAACAGGCGGAAGACGGCGAGCGTCTTTAAAAAAACGAGGAACGCCGAAGACTATCCGCCCTACGCAGCTCGGGCGAGATTTCCTCTCATGTCTGCCCTTGTTCAGCCATCTTTCCTTTCAACGAGCTCCCGATGCCCACTCGTATTTATCACCGTTATCTACGGCACCGCGTACGGACCAAACTTTGTATGTGATCATGTAGTCAACACGCAATAAAATCGCGTAAGGACCCCGCTGGTGCACTTTATTATGTGAAAATGATTCGAGATATGTGTTGTCCTCAAGATCCAAGAGCAGGCGTAAGCCTTAAGGATACTTGAGCACGCTTTCTTGCGTGGATCCACTGGCAGCAACGTTAGCTGCGACCGAAACCGGTTGTCGAATAGTATTTCAGTCCGAGCGCGACGAAATTCGTGAAAACCTAACTTAGGAGACCAGGCTGGAGGTATGCGCTCGCAGAAAACTGCGCAGGAACTGCTTCAAGAAAGCGCACGACATATGCTGTAGACCGAAAGTCAAACAGCCCTCGTGGCCGACCAGCGGACTTGCCACCACGTATGCTACGCAATGGCCTCTCCCGAAGCTGAAACAGGTGCCCCAGTTTCTCGCAAGCACCCCCGCGAAATGAGGTTCCTTGAAGCACAAAAAGAATTTTTTTTATGTTTTTCAGATCAAAGAGAATAGGACATCATGAGTACTTTGCTGCTCTGGAACTTGATCAGTGAGTTCATGGGGTGACTTTTCTAGCATACCTGAATGGGCGGAGGGGGGCGTGCCAACGGAGGCGCGCCCGCTTGCGGCAAGCCATACGGCGGGGGCAATTGGGGTGGAGGGACCCCATATGGTCGCGGAGGACCTGCAGTCGTACCAGGTGGAGCTCAGAAGGCGGGAAGAAACACGAAGGGATATGTTGCTGAAGCGAACGAAAACCGACTCACACAGTGGCTCTCGCGTCGTGCAGCGGAAATGTAGAGTGGTGATGCAATGTTCTGAAGCTGGCACTTGCAAAAAGCAGCGGCTAAATATCTATCGGTTGAGAAGAAAGTTGCGGATGACACAACCACTCTGCTGCGAGGACATCTCGAATGAAAATCGAAGTGCAGCTTTGAAGAGTGGGAAAACGTCGACCCGAAATACAACACAAACACGATTCCAGAGTCTGTATCTAGGTGTGAACATACGTATGAAGTGTGTTAGGAAACAAGCTTTATCGGCAGCAAGGCAGGTCCGCGGTACCTGCATAAGGTGGTGGATACATCCCGGGAGGCCCTGTCGGAGGTGGACGGGCGAAAGGTGGAGGCATCCCAGGGGGAGGTACTCCAGGAGGTCTTTGAGCGTATGGATTCATCCCCAAAACTGCAGTTGAATTTGTGTCTTGGAGAAACTGCAAACCCTCGACCGGTCTCTGTCAATACTACCGAGTTGCCCGGCGCACGTTTTGTTTCGTTTTCTTGTCCAGTTTCCTCTCTTGTGTCGCTGTCGCTGTCGTCTCACGTCTGTCGAGTGTTTCTTGCTGCTTCGATCGTTAGAGCTCTGGGGTGGACCGTCATCGTCATGGAGGTATGAGGAAAGCGAACAGAGATGAGAAAGCAAAGCTCAAATCCCAACGGGCGATACAGTCAATTTTTCGATCTCACGATCGCCAGACGCTAACGATGATAGTGCCACCGCATTCGCGTACATTTGCCGCGACGCCACCCACGCGTTATGGCATGGCATGTTGGGAAGCAAAAAGCGAAGCACTGTCGCGCACATGATCCTGCGCAGAGGATCCTCTGATCCTGCGGTTAGATGGCCTTTCGACAGCGCCTAGTATTACCCGGTTCTGTCATACTATAACTGTTTGCTCAATAGAATAATCCTGACTTCCTGACGATCCCTTGAAAAAAAAGAGGAGCTGCAGCTCGCACAAAGCTGTCGAGTTAAAACGAAATAATCAGGAACTTCGAGTTGCAACTAACTGTAGTGAAGCCATGAAACTGAAAATATCTTCGGCATTAGCTATACAGACAAGCTTCTGCTAACCGTTTTGCCTTTCGCCAAGAACCCTTCTGACGCACCTTTCGGGTAGCTGAGTAGTGTCGCCTGAAATGAAAAATGGCCTCATAGACGGAGTCAGCCACGTCGCCCGCGCGCAGTCGCCAGAGGCCTCATTCAAGAAGATTATCTCGGTGATAAGGTGGTGATTAAATTCGCGACATGGGGGCTCCTGCAGATAGTTATCGTTCTCGAATCAGTTCTGCGCGGTCTCGAAGTGATGTGGAAGAGTGTGCAATTTCTCGTGTGAGTTCTGCTGGTTATCGAAGAGAAGTTCACGCAAGCAGAAACTCCTTACCCTCTTCTCGTGCGAGCTCGGCAAGGTCCCGTCGGAGTCACACTTCTGAAGTATCTGAGGCGCCTCCTGAGAATCCGTTTGTAAAGCCATGGGAACATGTACGCAATCCTCTTTCGAGCACAAACCCTCTTTTATTCCCGGGGTTTTCAGCCATATCACAAGGTATTGGAGTTGCTGCAGCTGTGTCTTCCAACGTTTGCTTTTGCTAGCAGGTCAGAAAGTGCACACGTTCTTCTGCGTTTCACAATTTCTCCACCTGGACAAAGCAAATCTGCACTTCTACTCACAGAAACGGATGCCTGGCTGTGAACAGTTGCACGGAAAGGATTTTTGTGCGAAAGTGCACTGCAAGTCAGCTCGGGATAACTGCGAAACGAAAAACTATTATGAAAATAATCCAAGAAGAGTCGAGGTCTGCCACTCTTTTTGGCCTGCCTCCCGTAGCACACGCATTTCCCTCTCTCAAAGCACCGGCTCGAGGCGGCGTTTCGACCACAGGTTCTCGTCCAAAAGCTTGAAGTTGCTTGCACACTGTTAGGTTCCGCACTCCTGTAATTGTCGACGTTTCGCACCGCGGTGCCATTTGTCGAAACGGTGAATCTCTTTTTTTAGACTGCGAACGAAGTCCAATAGAAGGAGCGTCAGGAAGTAGTTTGCTTTCAATATATTTGAACCGAAATATCAGGACTTCTGACATCAAGCTTCGTTGCTTGCGCGCCAGTGGCACAACCAGAAAGTGGCTGAGTTCGAGCACGCGCGAATGACTCACGTCAATCAGGTACGTTCCATTTCCTCTTAATTATCTGGCTTGCCCGCTACTTTCTCGTGAAGATACTCAGACTTGGACATATTAGGCGTTCAACCATTTGCGTTCCTTCGAGGCCTGCTGGAACGCCCGCAACGACGCCTGAACATACTTCCCCAGTACTAAATAATGATGCTACCCAATGTGCGTTCAGCACAGCCCCCGATTCACAGGGCAGTGGCTTTTCGGGTTGTGCAAGGCCCAGTACCCTTACCTACCGTTAAGGCGATGGACGCAGGAACAAATTAAGAAAGCAGAATATTTACGGTGGCTTAAAATGAAGGCAAGAGCCCGATTCGCAGGTATCGACTTTACTCATCGCACGCGAATCTTGTCCGCCAACAAGAGCATTCCCACCGAGTTTTAAGCACTCTGCGCTGCATTAAGTGTGTATTCTGCTTGCCCGGGGCAGACCTGCGCGAAGAGAATAAAGGGGTGAATCGAGGAATACCGAAACTGGCAACATACAAACAGAGGCCTGAGTCCGCAAGCCCAGACTTTGCTGCACAAGCACCAGCAATGCTACATCGAACGTCTGACTTTTACAAGTTTCCACGAGACTCTGACAAAAGAATGTGTCCGACTCCCAAGAGGCGCGCGGCATCGGCACGCTCGGTGCGAACAGGTATGTCGACGACGGCCCTTCGGTGCCAAGTGAACTACGTGCTCTTATGCCGTGCGAACACACTTGGTAATACGAAACGATAAATAGCCAAAGTTAGTAATGAAGTCACCAAAACGTAGTATTTGGCGGTAACATCTTTCTTGTATTCTGACCGTTGAACAAACCCTTCCCTCCCTTTCTTGAAAATGCAGTGGATACAACAACGCTGGCGACAGAGGTTTCTGCATCAATAGCAGGTATGCGTCAAGCTTTCCAGGATGCTTGCTTGATTTACCCGCACCTTCCATAAATGTGTCACTTGCGCAGTTTCAGCAAAAACTCATGCCGCGAGAAGAATGCTGGGTGTGGCGTGTTTTGTGCAGTGGATAATACGAAGTCTCCCTCGCAAACATCGTTTTTCAAGATGAACAGTTACAACAAGGAGGTATACGTTATTTAGTAGTGTGTGCATTCTTTGTTAGTCGGGTTTTTCCTTCCCTTCCTAACTTGTGTAGAACTGCAAGAGGGGACTTCACGTGTTTGTGGTGGTGTATGCCTGCGCAAACATCCGGGTGTAAAGGTTGTTTGTTCTTGCCCACTCCAGCATTGATTTTGCTTTTAATGAGGCATTTAATAGACTTGCGAGCTAGTTTCGAGCACTGTAGTTGGTGAAGGCTACTGTGTTGCCCTCGTACTGTTATTAGACTACTCTCCTCACAGATTCACTGATATCGCGGGCTCCGTGTGGCAAGGTTGAGGATAAACCCTATCTTGATGCACGGGAGAGGCAAGCCAAAAGAGCCACGGCGAAAGCGAAGGTGGAAAGAGACCAGGAAAAAGAAGGCGTTGCTGACCTTGATTATTTTGAGAGTCGCGTTGAGGTGAACTATTGGCCACTTGCTCTGCCCCCACAGGTGGTTGTGGTTTCCTCGGCTGCATGGCAAGAGTAAATAATTTCGTGCCTTTTTTCACAAGTTGATACTTTAGCATTCTACTTTTGTGCCAGGGTCTTAACCAGATTTCCTATCACTTTTGTGAAAATGGAAACTTGCTGGGTAAAGACACTAGAAGCATGAAATGCTTCTTTTCACCTGATGAGACGTGAAGAGTAACCCGTTAAGGGCGTAGCGCTATTATGCTCAAATGCAGTCGCGGCACTGTCTTGAACTCCGCCTGGGCTATGCGTGACAATTCTCAAAGGTAGTGGGGTGTTCACAGGGAATGAGCAAACTGTCGACAGAGGAACGGTTACGGAAACAGCTCCGGGAACTGGCTTTGTCTGAAGCTAATAGTCGTGACAGGCTCAAGGCAGCGAGAAAAGAAAAGAAAAACCCGCCCAGACCTAGAAACCATGCATGGAATGGTTGAAGACACCTTACAAGTAAATGCTATCAGAATATCAAGTGTACTGCTCTCGTACATAATTAATATAGTAATCTATTTTTTTTCATTGTTAGCAAGCAAACCGCCTGACATCTATTTAGTTTTGGAGTTTACAGTATAAAAGCCCGCAGTTGAATCTTGTAGGAGTTGAAGACCCGGAATCAAGTGATTGGGCTAAAATCCAAAATCTTCACCATCGTTAATCTGGGTTGCAATGCACAAATATGTCACTTTGTGATCGTTTTGATGAATAGAAGACAAACAGCAAAGTGGCAATATGTGTGTACTTAGAATAAAAGGATGCAGTTATAGGAATCAGCAGCAAAGGATACACGCCAAACTGGAATTCTAATACGACAGTGCACCTGCTAAGGCTCTTTGTGGATTTCGGTGCATCGGCAAGCATCTTTTAGGTTCGTATGAAACCAAGGTGGATCGAACGTAGAGGGCATCATGAGCGTGAACAACATTCTCCGCCTTCCGAACACTTCATATGTACTAGCGGAACATCTGACTGTCGTGATAATGCCACAACGTTGAGGCGGTCGAATGGAAACATGATAGCAGGGTCCTAGTGTAGTGCGATCCGATATTATTCATCCCGACGTTGGTGCAGTGCAGGATGCACCGTATGATCGTCCATTCCCGATGAATTTGCATATGTCTCTCGATTTTTATGACGCGCGCATTGATGCCGCCTGTCTCGTTCCGCGCACTGCATGGAATTCTGTTGATATCCATAAGGTGCATTACCGTTCTTACCCATCCGATATGAGGATGCAGTCGCACTTGCGTTGTGCATTTCCTCATTGCAAAGCGCCTTTCACAGGCCCATCCTCGACTAAAATTATGTGCATAATTACCCGTAATTATTGGAAAGTTATCGATAATTATTCGGGAAATTATGCGTCATTATCGGTAATTATGCGCCATATTATTGGGTACATCATAGGTATGAACGGTTATAATTTAATCGAGGATAGGCCTTTAAACAACCAACGTGCTCGAGCATTCTATGATCCCATACAATATACATTCCATGTACATACACCTTCGCCAGTCACTCTTCGAAACATGGACGGGATAATTATTTACGGTAATGGATGAGGGTATGACACGACCACTCATGAGCGTTTTCAAGCTGATAGTTTCCGTAGCTTACACACTGTTTGAAAAGTTGAATATATACGAAGTATAGATATGTGTGTGCCTGTGCTTATCCTTGTACCGACTTCTTTGGCACCCTGCCGTAGCCGCAGAAGACCGGCTGCACTATGTCGCCCACGCCGTGTGTGTGTGTGTGCTTATCCTTGTACCGATTCCTTTGGCATCCCGTAGCCGCAGAAGTGCTGGAAGTGACGCCCCGACTGTCATTCCTATAGTTAGGGTGTATGACTGTCACCGGTCCCGGAACCCTAGATCCCGAACATATAACGGGAAGACTGAGTATTCTCACGGGTTATCTATTCTGATTATCTGTCTCACCGAATATACAGTCCAGCTGATATATTCAGCAGGTTTGGTACCACGCACGCTTAATTTTACACTGCGACGTTGGCCATGAGTGGCTAAACACCGACGCTTGAGGTGGGGTGAGGACACGCGTTAGAGGGGTTTTCGGTATGGGCGGTATGGCTCAGTTACGGACGCGCGGTTGATTGGACATGATTGGAGCGCGCGACGGCAGCTTATTTTCCGTGCAGTATCGTTGGGCTGGATTTTGTTGTTTCTGGTCGCTAGTACACCGTCCGACATTGATCACGTCCTTTCGTCCCACACGACCGCGTACAATTTGCTGTTTCCCCGATTTATCCTCGACGACCCGCCGCAACTCGCAAGCCGTCGCCCACACCGTTAGCCTCGCCTCGCATTATCCGCCTCACCCTGTCTCTATAGTCATTTCATCATGGGTACTTCTACGAGATCTCACACTGCGGCCGCACGCCGCTCCCTAGTTACCATTTTCGACGATGCCGCAGCCAGACATGCGACTACACCAGCCATTCCTACGGTTGCGGCTGCGCCGGCTGCCCAATCGGCAGGGGCACTGTTCCTCGACGCGGTCAAACGTCTGGCGAAAGAATCCTTTGACGAGCGTGCCGCCAAGCTTGTCATCAAGAAGGTGTACGACGACAAACTTGGGCGTTTTAACGGTACGGAGTCGAACGTCAGCTCCGTCTTCGCCCGTCTGGTTCTGGCGCTACGGGACATTTTCGTCACTGAGGAGTCCGCGTTTTCTTCTCTTTTCGACCTGGAGGATGCCACGCTACCCGTTCGCGCCGAGGCGAACAAGCTGCTATTTTCGACACTGGAATTCATCATCGCTCCGGTGTCGCCCGCGGCAGACTGGATGGAGTCTTCGGCGGAGGCACACCCGTTTGATGGGAAACGAGTGTTGCTGGAGATCGCCAGAATGCTTCTGGATTCCGGCGGACCCTTTCAGGGCACCGCAGACCTTCTGGCCATCAAGATCACCCAGTTCGACCCGTCGCGGACTATCGCCGCCTTCAACGCCGCTCTCCGGTCCGCTCGACGGAAGAGCACCCTCGACGACATGGAGGTCAAGTCCCTGTTCATCAAGTTGTAACAACCGCCGGCTTCCCATGGTACAGGTGCCGGGTTTGTCCAGCTAGTGACAGGCGTGACAGATATGACGAGTGTGACAGATCTCGCGCGGGATGACTGCTCGAGAGAAACAGACTTGGTGAAGAAGATATGGTCATCGCCAGGTGACCACGAAGTGATAAGAGGATATGACAGTTACAAGTTTGCCACTGACGTGTCGGTCAGAAGACGGTAAACGGTAACATTATTAATAAAGCTGGCATAGAATAGTGACTTTCTATTGGCAGATGAAGAATTCAGGGCGGAAGCCTGTTACAGTTTTTGCAGATGTGACAATGACTCGAGATATAAGTAAGCTCTAACCGCAGGTCAGGACTAGAGGACTCATTATTGTTTTGCCTTCGCAAGTGCTAGGTGGCTGTTCGCGTGCCAGTGCTAGACCGCTAAGACAGTTCTGCTCACAGTTTTGGTACAATAATTCGTACTTTTGATTATTCTGTTGATCTTTTGATGAATATATTATACTGCTGTTTTTATCTTTTTACAAAACAATAATGTCCTGCGCGGAGCGGCTTTTTATTTCGATACGAATTCAGAAGTAAGAGGCTCTTTGGCGACAAGTACACAGCGGTTGAGAACAGCAGATTCGGGAGACAGGCGACTCCAGGGACACCCTTGGTGTACTGGCGGACCCTCTTTCTTCTTTATACTTGGCGGTGCTTGCACGGAAAAAGACTCCTAGTGGCGGCGACAGCGGATCAGCAGTGAATTACTACCTTAATGAGTGGGTTATTATCCTGTGATATCTCTAGCCTGCGTGACCACCTTGTTTAACAGTGAATCCAGGGACACCCACGGTGTACTAGCTTAACTTTAAGCAGGTGTTTGTCACTAGAAGTTAATTAACAGCGGCATCAGCCTGGACAGCGGCGGCGGCAGCGAATCAGCAGTAAATCACCACCTTGATGAGTGGGTTATTATCTTGTGGTTCCTCCAGCCTTACCACCTTGTCTGACAGTGAATCTAGGGACACCCATGGTGTACTGGCCCAACTTTAAGCAAGTGTGTGTCACTAAGAGCTAATCAACAGCGGCATCAGCTTGGACAGCGACATCAACAGAGCAAATCGGCAGTGAATGACCACCTTAATGAGTAGTTTCTTATCCTGCGGTTCCTCTAGTTTGACCACCTTGTCTGACGGTGAATCCAGGGACACCCATGGTGTACTGGCCTAACTTTAAGCAGGTGTGTGTCACTAGAAGCTAATTAGCAGCGGCATCCGCTTGGGCTGACTAATTAGAAGCGAATCAGCAGTGAATTACTACCTTAATGAGTGGTCTCTTATCCTGCGGTTCCTCTGGCTTGACCACCTTGTCTGATGGCGAATCCAGGGACACCCATGGTGTACTGGCCTAAGCTCTAAGCAGGTGTGTCACCAGAAGGTAATTAGCAACGGCATCAGCCTGGAAGGCAGCGAGTGAGTCAACTCTACATATTACATACTGCTCTGGCAACGGTGTTTGGTGAATCCAGGAGTACTCTGCACACTGGCTCAGCTTGGAGCACCGTTGGTTATCTTTGGAATACCTGTGGATTAACCGTTGACACTTTCTTAGTCCTCTTACGGCTCTTGACAACTTGTGACTCTCGGTGAGGCCCGTATGACGCCGTTTACCTTCTTGATGAGCAGTGCCCTCGCGAATTCAGGGGTGCTCAGCACACTGGCTTAGCTTTAGCTCTGCGTAGCGACCTTTACTCCAGGTTATCCTGGTTAGCAACGAGCCTTCATGACAACTGTTGGACTCTTGATGAGCAGTGGCTTCGCGAATCCATGGGGTGTTCAGCACACTGGCTTAGCTTGAGCCCTGCGTAGTGACGTTTGCTTCTGGTACCTTGGCTAACAACGAGTTCTCATGACAACTTCTGTGCTCCTGATGGGCAGTGGCTTTGCGAATCCAGGGGTGCTCAGGACACTGGCTTAGCCTTAAGCCCTTTTGCACGGATATCCTGCATTCGCCGCTGATCTAGCGAGTATCGAGGCATATTTAATACGCCTTTGGGCCTGTGCTGGTCACACGCGTTTCACCCTTCTCCTTGTTCAGAACGGTGTGAATCCAGGGGCACTCAGTGCACTGGCCTAAACCAGCCTGAATCAAGCCTGCATTCTACTGGTAAACGAGCTTCACGTTAAGAGAAGGCCTACCTCCTTTCGCCCCACTTGTCGCGCATTGACATAGCACTTGACCACGGAGGGTGAGGCAGAGCTGAGCGCCGCCGCTGTCCAGTCCGCAGAACGGGAGGCACGGCGATTGGCTCGCGAGAGGAGCACTCAGAGGCGAATCACTGGCTATATGAGCACAGAGGGGTCGGCTCCAGAATCCAGTCCCTCGACACCAGTATCAGCAGCAGCAGCAGCAGCAGCAGCAAGCGCAGCACTTAGAAGAGGAGTAACAGCTTCAGTGCCCACAGCCAGCAATTTTCTTTTTGCACTCGATAGCTTAGACGACATGGATCATCCTGACAGGGACGGCGATGGACTTGACAAAGTAGACTCGAAGCTTCGCTACACTGGTGGCAAGAACGAGGATAGGGCAGCTTTCATCAGGCGTTTTGTAGAGATGGTGGGAAGAGCGCAGCGAGCTCATGAGTCCAGGATACGCAGGCACATGAGGTCAGCAGCTTTCCAGGGTCTCAGCGCAGAGGCAAAGCAGGCCCTCAAGAACTCCCAGCCAGACTACAGGTCAATATGGGATCTCCTGCCCTCGATTCTGGCAGGGGATGACCATGCCACTTCGGTCGCTCACGATTGGTGGTGCGCCGCATACGTGAAAAATGGCCTCATGGCTTCCCACGCGTTTCACGTCTTGAAGGACATCTCTGAGAGGGACTCTTTCCAGGGCTCAGTGCGCTGTGCGCTGCCCCCTTTTCATGAGATGAGGCCAGGGGAGACATGGGTAGTCTGCAAAAAAATTCAAGATGGTGATGCTGATGGTGAAGCGTCTGACGAGTGGGAAGAGGAGGGAACCTCGACCAAGGGCCTCACAGGCGCGGATGGTACTGAAGATGCTCACTATTTCTGGGCTATGAGGGCTTTCGTTGCAGAACTTGAGGCCAAGTTTCTGATGAAGGGCACCAAGGAGAAGGATGACCTGCTGGTGGCCAAGTCGCAGACCCCTGAGCAAGATGGCCTCGCCTATGTGAAGAGCTGCCGCCGCAGGGAGTCCGCGCTTAACGCTGGCAAGAAGGTGGAGGACTCCATCGTCAGGCAGGACATTGAGGAGTGCGTCAAGGGGCTACGCATCAAGGAGTACAAGGAGCGCGTGTCAGAGCAGCTGAGAGTCAGCCACCCCGCCCCCAACAAGGTGACGTGGGAGGACCTGGAGATCATCGCGTAGAGGTCCAGGACAAGCTGAAGAATGATGCTGAAGCTTGGGCGTTGACTCTTCAGCAGGAGCTCACGCGCAGGTCAAGCTGCGTCTACTCCTGCTACGAGGGTAGGCAGCTGGGACTTGACCTCCCCGAGCTGGTGGCTGCCATGAGGCGCTCTGGTTCTGCCAGGAGGACTGGGGAAAGGCGTAAGGACCACAAGAAGAAGGAGCCATCCCAACCTGCCAACGATGACGCGAAGAAGCCACCAAGCAGTAGTTCCGGCAGTTGGTGGGCTACTTACGATGAAAAGTTCAGGGGGCAGAGGCAGTGTCATGAAATTATACAACCATCACACGATTTTCTCTTAAAAATATATAAATTAACTTTATAGTGGAGCGCCCCCTGAATTTTCGAAACACTTCGGACTTGACCGCGCTTCAAGTAAGCGGTGAAATAACCCCTTTGGGGCATTTTAAAGCAGCTCTAGCGCAGTATTTTATTTTATTTGGTACTCTTTGTGGGCTTCGTCGACCACGTAGAGCCGAACCTTTCGCCCAGCAATGCCACCGAGGCCCACGGCATTATCGCTTGCTTCTTACCGTCTGTGCTGCCGAGAACTTGTTCTCAACTTATGGGTCCTAGTATTTGTTTTTTGTTTTTGTACTCGGCTTCGCGAGTGAGTGGGTGGGTGGGGGTGGTTATTTGGCTGTCGCGCTATCAGGTGTACGACTGGGCGCTGGAGAAAGTGGGGCAGGATCACGTCGTGCATTTTGATATGATAGATGAAAGTGACGACGTCGCTGGGGATGCTCACAGGTGGCGTACCAAGAATTACGTGAAGGTAGTCCTCGGCCGTCTGTAAGCCTCACTGCACCAAAGTGCAGATTCTCTCCGTTGCCTTGGCATCGACTTCCTTGTACGTTTGATATTCGAGGGGGTCATGGGCGTCTTCAGCTGGTGAGCCAACGCGCAATGATTCTAAAGCGGATTGTGGAGATGGGTATCGATGTACTGTACGCGGACACTGATATCACCTGGTACAAGAATCCTTGGGAGCACGTTTTTGGCTCTGGAGAGTGCAACTTTTATGTCCAGCAGGAAAAGAGCGAAGTCGTCGGAGATTACAACTGCAGCGGCTTCTTGTTCATTCGAGCTTCCGCCCTCATGCGCCCTTTATGCAGGTGGTCTCGATAAGTTAACTTACTCAGGGTCAGGCGAGATCGTGGTGACGTCGCAGGGAGGCTGCGCAAAAAAATAGCTTGCCTCCTTGCTGACAGCCACTCTCTTCTGTCGTTTAATTTCACTTCTAGTTGCGTGCTAAGAACGCTCGTTCGAAGCAAGTCAAGTGTGTTGTTGCTTGCTGTTGCTTCAACACAAACATTCTGATCGTTTGGCCGCATACGTCGTGACCCTGGCAGGTGTGGGAAGATAAGATTATCGAACGAGTGAAAAAGCCTGGCTTCTTCACGGACCAGGAAGAGATGAACATCTTATTGGAGGTACCCGCAGCCTTTGAGACACAGTTGCAGCGCATTTCCAGTGGCGTATCCGTATCGCGTTGGACTAGCCTACCACTAAGACTCACACCCACGAGAGGCCCACTGTTAGCTTGCCTTGGAGCGTGGCCTATGCGGTCCTTGGGTTTGATACTATGATTAGTAGTCGAATGCTAAAAGTTATTTCTGGTTCAGTGCACATCTCCCTGATGACACGCTCTCCATGACTGAAATACACGCAATATGTGAGTGCTACCTGCGAACGCCAGTGCAACTTTTATCTGCATGCACATTCTTTCACGCAATGTTGACCGCACGCTTGGAGTACGCCTTGAAAGTGAGAATACGGGGCTCTTGTGCCATGAGATCTACCGAGGGAACAGAAAAAACTCCCCAGACTTTAAAGCCCTAAAGGTATTGTTCTTGCTTTTCCCTTGAAACCCTTCCCAGTTGGCGCCTTGAAACCCTTCCCAGTTGGCGCCTTGAAACCCTTCCCAGTTGGCGCCTTGAAACCCTTCGATTGGCGCGAAACCCTTCCCAGTTGGCGCCTTGGAAACCCTTCCCCAGTTGGGGCCTTGAAACCCTTCCCGGTTGGGGCCTTGAAACCCTTCCCAGTTGGCGCCTTGAAACCCTTCGATTGGCGCCTTGAAACCCTTCCCAGGTTGGCGCCTTGAAACCCTTCCCGGTTAGGACACAAACCTTCCGATTGGCGCCTTGAAACCCTTCAGTTGGGGCCTTGAAACCCTTCCCAGTTGGCATGGCAAACCCTTCCCGGTTGGGGCCTTGAAACCCTTCCCAATTGGGGCCTTGAAACCCTTCCCGATTGGCGCGAAACCCTTCGATTGGCGCGAAACCCTTCGATTGGCGCCTTGAAACCCTTCAGTTGGCGCCTTGAGCCTTCCCAGTTGGCGCCTTGAAACCTTCCCAGTTGAGACGCCCAGAAACCCTTCGGTGACGCCTTGGAAAACCCTTCAGTTGGCGCCTTGAAACCCTTCCCGGTTAGGGCCTTGAAACCCTTCCCGGTTGGGGCCCTGAAACCCTTCGATTGGCGCCTTGAAACCCTTCCCAGTTGGGGCCTTGAAACCCTTCCCAGTTTGGGGGACACCCCGAGTTCACCGAGGAGCACTGGGAGGAGATGCGCAATGTGGTGAAACGATGCAGCTACTGCTTTGCCAATAAGCCGCAGGACATCAAAGGCTACCACGGTGGAGCAGCGCACTCGACCTTCGCCATCCCGTTCAAGGACGAGACGAAGGTGGCCTACCGGCGCCCGAGGGAGTACAGCCCGGGAGGGCAGGAGATCATTGACCTGCACTGTAAGGAGCTGTTGGAGTACGGGTTCATCGAGCCGGCTTCTCAGCACTGTAGGCATGCCAGCAACGTGGTGGTCGCCGGCAAGGAGGACCATGCGACTGGACAGTGGACTTCTACGCGCTTCTGCGTCGATCTCCGGAATACAAACCGGTTATCGCTGAAGGACAACACGCTGCCGCACCGGCCGGAGGAGCTCTACCAGCGCATTGCCAAAACCAAGTTCAAGACTACTCTCGACGCTGCAGCAGTTGCAGCCTCAACGACCGCCAGCGTACATATTGGAGAACGTGTCCCCGTTGTCACACCGAGCGGGCACGAGGATCAGGGAGGAAGTGTCCCCCCTCATCAACAGCATGGTGGGCCAACCGGTATCCTTTGACGCAGCGCGCGCGGGATCATACGCACATCGCTTGCGAGCACTCTGGAGCAACCTGTTCCAGAACCACCCGTTCAACTTGGTAATGGAAATGGTGGACAGGCCA
>LGRX02000148.1:0-32312 GCA_001247695.2 Cymbomonas tetramitiformis
GGGCGGAAAGCGTTCATTAGCTAATGAACGCTTTCGGGCCCGAACCGCGCGCCCTGAGCCCTGACCGGGGCGAAAGGCGTTCATTAGCTAATGAACACCTTCCGCCTCGAACCGCGCGCCCTGAGCCCTGACCGGGGCGGAAGGCGTTCATTAGCTAATGAACACCTTCCGCCTTTAACCGCGCGCCCTGAGCCCTGACCGGGGCGGAAGGCGTTCATTAGCTAATGAACAGTTTCCGCCTCGTTACGAACCGCGCGCCCTGAGCCCTGACCGGGGCGGAAGGCGTTCATTAGCTAATGAACAGTTTCCGCCTCGAACCGCGCGCCCTGAGCCCTGACCGGGGCGGAAGGCGTTCATTAGCTAATGAACAGTTTCCGCCTCGAACCGCGCGCCCTGAGCCCTGACCGGGACGGAAGGCGTTCATTAGCTAATGAACGCCTTCCGCCTCAAACCGCGCGCCCTGAGCCCTGACCGGAGCGGAAGGCGTTCATTAGCTAATGAACAGTTTCGTCTTGTCCCAGGCTGCCAGGAGAACGGATGTGCAGCGTGCTGCCGAACGCGCCCTTCAAGGACCTAGTGGCTCCAGAACGTATACTGGAGCGGGCGCCAATGTGGATATGTCTCAAGTGGCCACCCCATCTGAGGCAAGGAAGGCAGCCGAGGTGGCTGCACATGATGGGTGGCACGCTAAGCTAACAGTGGAGCATGCAGCAAAGATGGATTATGAGGAGAAAGCAAAGCTGTGCAGGCAAATCGAGATGGAGCACCGGTGGCCGAACCCGATGTCGACCGACGAGGCGGCGGAGCAAGGGAGTGTGTTTCGTCTCCCCATTGGATGCCTGTACCACGCGACGGGGTACGAGGCCTGCCGGGATCAAGAGAGGGGCTGGGTGAACGAGATCAAGAACAGCAGAAAGGAGAACCCGTGGGCCCCTTTCAATGCGGGTCTTGTTGCGATCGACGATGTCGAAACCCGTGCCGAATTCTCCCTGAAAAAAGCTCTCAGGGGAGAATACAGAGGCAAGGTTTTTGGGCACCAGCACTGTTATCAAGCCACCGACGAGTGTCACGAGGAAATCCCGTTGGAGGTAGCTTTCCAGAAATTCGAGAGCAAGATCTACATCGGTCTCACGCCTGACATGATTCGGTTCTTAGGCGAGATGCAGAACCAAATCGACCAGAAGACGAAAGGCAAAGACCACACTCAGTTCATGCAAGGGCTTCGTTCGACCCTTTTCGAAAAGAATGGGGTCGTGTACAAGGTTTACCGAGAAGCGTTGATCTCCGAGTTCGTCGCCGGTGTCCCCGAGGACACCGAAAAGGGTACCTCTTATCAACCTGGGTATTACGAGGTCGGAGGGCTGGTGGAAAAAATGGCGGAGTTCGAATCAGAGCATGGATTTGCAGTCCCGGATATCGAGAAATATCCCAAGGGATTCCAGTACATCGAGGATGTGGAGACGTCTGAGCGCGAGGAAGACCTTGAGACCCTCACTGAGGTAGACGTGACGGTGAAGACGCTGGAGGATGACATCAACGCTCACCTCGATCGGGTCACAAGTTGGTACCCCGTAATGTCTCACTTGAACCAGTCGATGGAGACGCATGTGAAGGAAGTAGCGATGTCCAAGCATTCTGTGTTCGGCGGCGTGCAAATCAACCACTACTTCATGCACTGGACAATTGCCAATTTCCGGCCGCAGACGTGGGACCTCTGCGTTAAGATCATGGAGGCTTACAGAAGGTTTGACCTGAAGGGCATGAAAAACCCTTTGGCTTCGAAGACCAAAAAGCGCAAGGCCTCATCTTCGCCCGCTAAGGGACCCGCCAAGAAAGCTGGCAAAAAAGGCACCTCCAACCGACAGGTAAATTACTTTTTACTTTTGCTTCAAACAGTGTTTACCCCCCCAAAGCATCCTTTTCTATATTTTAAGACATTCTAAAAATGTTTTTTTTACTTGCAGATGGAAGACGAGGTGCAACGAGGAGGCGGGGACCACGGAGCGGGCTCGTCTAAAGGGGCAGGCATTTTGGTGGAAGAAGCTCAGTTTCTCCACAATGCCAAATCCATGGGTATGACGTTCTGGATTAACTTGGGCGGCTTGGCGGGGGAGGCGGAGTTCGACAAGGTGGACACGTATCTGCGCCTGATTATTGACAAGGAGTTGTCAGTAAAAGAGGGGGGCCTGATGATAAGCCAGTTCAAGAAGGAACGCATGGTGCAGAAGCACTTGGTGTCCGCGGCGGGATTGCAAACCTGGGACGCATTCAAGGCCGAGTTCACCCCCTACTGGAGCTCCCAAGAGAAAATCGAGTCGTTGATCGGCTGCTTACCTTCAACTCAGGGGGGAGCGCGCCGGGGGGGGTCTGGGGAAGTTCCGCACGCGATCTTGAATTACGTCGAGAACGCGCGGGCGAATCTCGAAGAAGCGCAGGCGCCACGCGCGGAACACATCCTAGGCTTGCAACAGGTCGAGGTGAAAGTCGACATCAAACTCTATCGGGAGGCGCGGACCGAGGGGCCGGAGCTTAAGGTTCCAGGAGAGGCAGGCCTTGAGGAGGACGAGCCCACACATGAGACGAACGTGCCGATGTTCCCTCGTTGGAAGATCGTCAAGGGCAGCATGAGCGATATGAAGGACGTCCCGAGGCTGCCCTTCACGGGGACGATCATCGACTGCAATTACGCCCTTGACAAGGAGAAGACTCCCAACGCGATGACCAAGGAGGAGGTGCAACCGTTCCTGGAGTCTTTCAACGCCAAGACCACCGCCCCGGCATGGACAGTCGCTATCTTTTGCGGTTTCGTCCAACAAAGCGATTTCCTGGAGGTGATTGACAATTACTGCTCCGGCCGCGCGGAGCGGTTCTTCTGGCACAAGCAGAACGTGAACATGAACCCCAACAGGACCGTGCGCTACAATGACGTTGAATGTGGCGTCCTGGGGTACCATGTAAAGAGCGATGCCCAGGGGGAGTCTACTAAAAAGCCGGAGTGGATGTTCAACTTTGATACTGGAGAAGGTGAACGTGTGAGCCGCGCGTCACTTTTGCGCGGCTTCCCGGTTGTGCACCAGATGTTCAAACGCGACAACAAAGCCGTGAATAACCATCAGAAACCCCAAGCTCTGTTGATGGAGCTGATCCAGTGCCACATGCTCGGTGACAATCCGGGCAAGATGGATGAGAACGGCCATCCACTCAACTGGATTCTCGACGCTTGCTGCGGCGTCGGCTCGACGTCCATGGCCGCCATGAGGTGTGGTATGAACGCGATCGGCTTCGACCACGACCAGTTCATGGTCAGCTCTGCGCAGCAACGGCTGATCAATTTCGACAACGAGCCCGATCAGGACGCCGAGACGAAGCCAAAACAGAAGAGCGAACCGACGGCGAAGGGCAAGGAAGCGGCCACTGCCGAATCTGAGGAAGAAGAGAATGATGCAGATGAGGAAGATGAGAATGATGAATAAAATAGTAGGATTTGTCGACCGCCCTGACTGATAGTATCAGTCATGCCTCGACGGTATAGGGTGAAAAGTACTCTACTCGTAAACATTTGAATAAAGAATGATACATGTATGCATATTTCGGTGTTTTCATTGTACGCATACTGCACTTTTCTACCGTGTTGCCTTTATGTATCCCTATTTCGCGCATAAATATCACTAAACCCTGATTTTTTTGAAATATATATAAATCCAAAAATGACATATGATAATATCATTTTCATCGAATAGTGTGTTCCACTTCACCGCTGGAGGGCAGTGTTGTATTTTATACAGCACATGCATGGGCACTATATGACCCACGCTGATGACGTGAATTCGGGCTGCATCCCAAGAACTGCGATGCACCTTCGGTGCAATGGGCTGCATCCCGAGAACTGCTATCCAGCTTCATAGTAAGCTTCCACGTCATCACATAGAGGTCGGACCTCTGTTGTATTTAAATGGCGCTTGACAACCGCCTAGCAATACACTTCCTTGAGGGGGGAAGATGATAAGCTAAAAATACAACTAAAACCCAAATAAATAATAAAGACAAATAATAAAACAAGTAAGTTGCATCATCGTTTTTGTTTTGGTGATTATGACTATATACAGTCAAACCATGCAGAACTCCATGAAGTTGACACACATATGTATCGAACATTTCTAAGGCCATCAGCCATGACGTACATATGCCCTACGGTTCTAGACGGGTTCAATACACGTGTTGAACACGTATTGGAGGCATATTGGAGGCATATTGAAGACGGTATGCTAATATCTGGACATTCCAATACACGTGTAAATATTGGCCAAACTATTGAACCGCGATCAGCCTGGACACAGCGAAAATGAGTATGCTAGCATGGGCACCCAAATGGTGTCAGACTCACCCACTAGCACTTGGTATCATCTAAAGAAGGGTCTAGCGTTATGGGGACAAGTTTTCACGGCATTTGGACGCGTATCGCAGAAGTCGGTTCTGGGGGGCTTTTTGAATTGGGGCCCCGATGTATTCCACCCCACCGCACCGCTCTACTCGGGCGGTCATCCTAATTGAGACACGATTTTCTTTCTCTGTTCCTTTTTTTTGGTGCAACACGTTTGCCCATTTTTCGTGCAACTAAAGTGTTTTTCGGGCTCGTCGTGCACTCGATTATTTTTTGCGCTCGTCGTGCGCTTTAAAATGAGGCCAACTTGTTTTTGGGGGGTTTGGTGACTTTTTTTTCGTTTTGGTGATGTTCGCTTGGGTACACGTGCGCCTGGGTTGTACTTGAAGCTGTCGGAAAAGTGTAAATTGTACTCGCATGCACTCGCATCTACCAAGCCTGAGTACATGTGTTATTTCTGCACCCAACTTTGGCTTCATTCTTGTACTTGCTCGCGGCGGATTTTAGGAACGGGATGGTTCATGTATACCCTAATTGTACCCAGCATCCGCCGCGAGCAAGTACACAAAAGTACAAGAATGAAGCCAAAGTTGGGTGCAGAAATAACATATGTACCCATCAATTACGTTCGGGTACATGCAAGAACATTATTTGCGTACTGATAAGGTCTCCATGTACCGAAAACGTACGGTGATAGTACATATGCGGTACACATGTATTCGTCCATGCGTACATGCCGTGTACACGTGTACTCTACCTTGTACCCAACGTGTACTTGCTCGCGGCGCGGCATGCGTACCCGGCATGTACCTGCCGCCGGGTGCATGCCGGGTGCATGCGTCCGTGTATGTACCTTATGCCGCCTAATACATGTTCGGTACGTATGTACCCGCAATGTCTTCCCGTATGCAGATCCATGCGACATGGGCAGGAGCGTCGGGGACGCCCTCGGTATCTTCGCCCGGCCCCGGCGCATGCATGGCGACAACACGGTCGACAACGACCCGTTCACGACACCGACGATGTCGATGCAAGGTGCGTTCTTCCCTTCATAAAGTAATGCGTGCACTCCGGGTACACGTGCACCTTACCGTTCCGTCAGTTGGTACATGGCCGGTGTACTATACCCACCTTGGCTCTGCTAAGTTATATAAACAACACATTAACTTCCAGGCGGGGCCCACAGGCACTACGAAACATGCTCAACACGAAACTAATGCACATAAACTGAATTCCCATGGCATGTACGAACGATAGAAGAGGACGGCAGCAATGTACCGCTGCATATATATACTTAAACAAAAGAATACATGGTACACCGATAGCAATATGAGGATTACATTCCCACTCGGCAAGTTTGCACGACATTACCACGATATGCAGGCGAACCCTACCGAAACCCTACCAATTAAAGACACAAATGACTTCACACAGCCCCATATATTGAGAGGGGCAGGAAAAAACTTTAGGGAATGGCTCAGGAGGGTAGGGAGACACGCTACACAAAGTATGAGGGCAAACTGCCGACACTCGACCAAAAGCGAATTCCCAAAAATGCTCTACGTAAAAGTACAATTTTTTGGAAAACACACCGAAACACCCAAATGTTTTGCACAACTAGGGGACGACATACAAAAAATGAGGCCCGCCAAGGAAATGATATTAGGGGCGTTACAGATATGGATTCAGGGCAATGTAACGCTGTAACCATAAACTCGACAACAACGAAAACACTACAGCGACACCCGAGATGGACAAGACAGGCCCAAAATAAGCACCCCAACCAACCAAATGACGCACTACCACCCACCCACTTAAAACGGAACTACTGTAGTACAAAGGCGAACCCTAAAATAACCCTAACAACGAGGGACGCAAATGCACGCGCACGGCACAACATGACGGGAAAGACGTTAGGAAACTTCAGGGAATGGCTCAGGAGAGCAAGGAGAAGGGACACACAAAATACTGGAGCAACCTACCAACATTCGACCACAAGCGAATTCCTAAAAATGCTCTACGTAAAATAAAAAAATCGGAAATTGCGGGTGCACGTCAAGGTATGTCTTACGCGAGGTCGACTTTACACAAAACTTCTGATTTTCTAGATCGTGAGATATAAGCGATTTAAGTTTCCGCTTATGTATGGTTAAGTATGGGAGATAATTGAGCGGCATCGACCATAACTTTTCAATGCCTGGGTCAATTGCTGTCAGGGTCATGACCGATGACATATGTGTCATACATGTCATCCATAGTATTCCTGTGAACTTCGGGGGGGTAAGCTCTCTGAAGGGAGGAAGAGGTGGATGCATTATCGCCGAGAATCGTTCGTTAAATCGTCGATCATCGATCCCTGAGACTCGGTTGGAGCGCCGAATCTATTGCCGCCGTCATCGTGCGTTGTGAGGCTTTGGAGATTGGGAATTGATATTTCATGACCGGGTCGGGTTTCGCCCGCTCTTCCACAACCGGTGTGGTCGTGTGCAGCCTCCACAGCGGCACCGCCGCTACTGCCGCCTGGTGGTCGCTGCAGTGTCTGTGTGCTCTAGTGTCGATCGGGTGCCGTACGTCAGCGATCTGCTGAAGTTCCTCCGACGCCAGCCACCCATCGATTTTGTGGTCCCCAAACGTGGGCCCTTGCGGGCAGCTGATCTCCGCAAGGCCTGCCCGTTCAGACATCGCTCTCCATGCACGCTGTTCCTTCCCATCTTGCTCCCGGGGGGTCTCCGCGACATTGAAGTCTCCCCCCACTACCATGTGCTCCCCCTTCCTGGAAGCCACTGCAGCCTCCCGGGCTATGTATTCTCGGATACACGTCCTGACCACCTCTTCTTCAGGGTGGGGGGGGTTGTAGACACCGAGCACGTGCACCTTTATGCCGCTCGGTAGCGTGATAACCACGTGCTGCAGATACCCTTTCGCGCATCTGGGAACCTCGCGGTTGGCGCGCACGTCCGTCCTGTCGTAAGGGCGTCTGAGGGCGAGGACCACCCCCCCTCTGTACGAAGTGCCATCCGCTCCCCTCCTCTGGACACCATGGCACGGTGCTGAGTGCCAGGCGCTGTACCCCAGCCCTTGGAGTTTCTTTGGGCCCATAGGGCCCGCCGCCTTTGTTTCGGTGAGAACCAGCACGTCTGGCTGGTGCCCCTCGCAACTCCTGGCGAGGTCAAAGTACGCGTGGTCGCTTCCTCTGATATTCCAGGTCATTAGGGACAGCCTGCCTTCCTCCCCAGCATCCGGTGGGGGTGTTTGGTTCTCTTTGTCGCTGGGGTGGTTTGGTTTGTTCTCAGACTCCCGTGTGCTATTGCCCCAGCTGCCAAGTATAGTCTTTGCGCCTGTCCGTTGCTGTCTCTTCGGCTGGACTGGTGCCTCTCCACTTCCCGTCACTTGTTGCAGTGGCCTGAGTACTGCCCTTCTGCCGGGTACTCTGCTGCTCCCACTCCGGGTGTCGGCCTGGCCTTCTGCGTGTTCTTCCTGCTGGGTGGCGATTTGCATGATAATTCTGTGTTGTTTTGCCACCCTGGTGTTTGCCGTCTTCCCAGTGCCCCCAGCGGCTCGGTGTGCCGCCCTTGGCCAGGTTGACTTCTCTGGGGATTTCGTCCAATCACACCATGCCGCCACCATAACCGCAACCCAGACCCCACACTGAAAGTCGTCATACTGGGTGCGGAGTTTGGTGCACGTTGCACACAACACTACATAATTTACGAATAAAAATATTATTGTCAATAAAAAACGATTTTTTTGCCCGTTGAGGTGCATCGCCTCCCGGAGCTACTTATTGCTGGAATTCGGAATAAAGGTTAGAGCTGTTCAAATATTTACATTGCTATTTATTATCTATTTGCTGCGTATGTATTTCAAAGCAGACTCATAAAAGCAATGTTCCACAGGTTAACCGATCTCTCGCCGACAGGAATAAGGGTGAACGCAGCAATAAAGTCATGATTAATTGGCGCAATGAGAAAACATTGATGCACACTCGCTATGGAGTGGATCTGATCTTTGTGGATGGTCCTTTTGGGATGTTCCCGGAGGTATGTGATACCTTTTCAACAGACTTCTACTCATACATGGGTGGTATTTTCATGTCGACTATGGATTACGGTGGCACCGTGATTCTATTCTTACCGGAATCGACTACCCGCATTATGGTGACCATTAACGGAAAAAACTTCGCGATATCCAGGCAGCAAGCTATCATCGATGCCTTCTGCGCTTCGACCAACGGCTGGCCGCTGAAATGGACATGCCACCAAACGGATCAATACTAGAATCGGGGCGGAGGACGCATAGGTAATAGCGCAGCTGATGCGGCTGCTCCGTGCAGCGTTTTGCAACCATATGTGCTGCTGCACTTGGTGGAAGATCCCGAAAAGAATAATAAACTACCGAAGTGGGCCCCGATGCGAAGCACCGTCGGAAAGTTTGCGAACGCGTTCACGAACATCATGGTAAGAATCCTGGTATGCATCCATTTCTTGTCATGAACGAAACTCCGCTAAACAAAATTGTCAAGCAGGTGCACTAGGTCTGACACCCAGACTCACGTGTGACAATCGTATACGATTGTCAAGCAGGTGCACTAGGTCCGACACCCAGACTCGCGTGTGACAATCGTATACGATTGCCTAGTCCGAGAAAGTGCAAAATCACGTGGTTCCGAAGGAACCATTTCCCGGGTGGAACATAGCGGCCGATTTTTTTTTTGAGAGTATAATTATTTTTTCACTTAGTCAAAGTTGAATTCTTAACTGCTTACATAACAAACATTGATAATTATCAAGTTATCACATAATGACATATAACAAGTATGATACAGTTTAATTTGAATCGCATTCTAGACAACTTTCATGCATACATTATCAAGTTATCACATAATGACTAGAATGTGGTATCAGTGGGGTTCTACTTACGTATCTACTATAATCTCTACCATCCCTCAACCATAAATGGAAGCTTGCTCTTACGCTTGTGCAAGCGGGAGACCGTGGCTGACATGCCAATATGTTTTCCTCTGCCCTGCCGATCAATATGTTGGAAGTGCCATGGTTTACCCTTAAAATGAAGGTTCAAGGCCGCTGTCAAGAAACCATCAGCCTCTGATGACTCGGGGCCATTGTATTCGATAAAGCTTTCCATGACATAGGTTTCTTGCTTCAGTCCCCTCACTGCAGTTGCATGGCGATCCACCGTGGATCCCATGCCTTCCACCACCGCCTCATTTTGGATGTTCAATGCGCAGTGTTGAAAAATGTATAACCAGTCCGCGACACCATCGTATAACGAAGGCACTGTGAATAAGTCTCGCATGATCACGGTTCCCGAGGCATCCTTCCAGACCGACGGGCGGTGGCTCCGGGCTCAACCAGGCCCCTGTCACCACCGCCCACGGCAACCAGAGATGCCGTAGCGCTGGCCAGCAAGGAACAGCAAAGCACCGAAGACATCAATGCACATCGGAGAAAGCTCGGCGGAGCCCGCGGACGGTACACCGGAGCTGCTGCTGGCGATGCTCCCCTGTCAGAGTCATGCTCAAGAGTGCCGAAGGAGCCAAAAGCCACTTGCTGCCCGCCGTCAGAGCCATTGTCAGAGTCTTGGCCATTGTCAGAGCCTTGGTCATCGTCAGAGACTTCAGAGCCAATGTCAGAAGCCTCAATCCTCATGCCAGCAAACAGCGGAGCCGGTGCAGAGTCGCCAAGGTGGAGAGACGGGACAGAGCCAGGCAAGCCGAGAGAGCCAGGGATAACCACTGGCGGGTCATGAGCTGCAGGCACACCACCAGCCACGAGTGCAGAGGGATGCCGAACCGCAGGCGGTGGCGGAATCGAGCCCCGTGCATCCGAGTGGAACGTGGCCAGACCAACCTGAGCCATGCCGTCCTCGTCAGCTGCTGCATCCTGAGCGGAAGCCGCCGCATCCTGAAAGTGCCGCAGAGATGTGGGCTCAGCCGGCACAAAGGAATGTGCCGACAGCTCGACCACCTCCGGGCGACCCTCCATCGTGCAGAGCGACTCGAAGGCATGCTCATCTCCAGCGTCATAGAAACGCTGGAAACGAACAGCCAAGCAGTCAGTCTCATAGTCCTCAACTGCACCACCGTAGTGGGCAGACTGAGGACCGCCGTTGGGGCATTCAGCATGCCAGTGCTTCAAACCACTTTGTGCACACTCCGCATTTCTGCAGTGAGGCACGAAGGCACCGCTCTTCTTGTCAAACGAGACAGGAGGAGCGGTGCCAAGTGGCTTAACACCAGCACGATGATGCTTAGCAGCAGAGCGGGTAAGGGGCTTGCCCGCAGGCGGTGCCCCTTCCCGCTTCTGCCGCTTCAGGTCACGAATGTCCTGCTGCATGCGCTCCAGCTGCTTCTGCAGACTGGACAACGCCGCAGCCAGGTCAGACGCGCCATCGCCGAATGACAGAGCAGAAACACGGGTGTCAGAGACTTTCAGGCCGTGGCGGAACTGCTCCCGCACACGAGCCTGAATAGTCAAGAGAGACACGCCCTGCCGCTGGTCAGCCCGTGCGAGCCAGAGAATTAGCCAACTCACGATACAGTGCCGAGTTGCCGAGAGCCTTGAGAAACTGCCGCTTCACCGCGTCCTCTGGCAAGTTGTGGGAACGTTGAACGTCCCGCAACAGGCCATTGAACTCACGGATTTCACGGTCAGGATCTCCGCTGCTGGGGATGCGAACCGCCAGCAGCGACTCAAAAGAGTCAAAGGGCTCTGAGCGTTCCTGGAGCATGCGTACCACCTCAAGGGCAGCACGCTTGCCATCTCCAGGAACGTCAGACCCAGAGGCCTCAAGCCAGCCACGAGCAGGTGAGCCAGGGCGAGCCAGAAACGTCAGAGCCGAAAGCAGCAACTCGTTGCCCTCATGCCTAGCCGCAACAGTCATGTCAGTCAGGTCAAAGAGGGGAGCAAGTGCCTGCGACTGCAGAAGAAACTGTGCCCGAAGCTCATGCATGATCTGTGAAAAAATGTCGACTGCGTCGGACTCTGTGCCAGCGAAGCGGTCCGATTTCTCTCCGAGAATTTTTGTGGCAACGATCTTTGCAACCTTTCTGTCAAAATTGTCGCGAGCAAGCTGCTGACATTTGTCGAGAACCTCCCTCGCAGCTGCGGTGGTCGGAACTGGCAGCTGCGGGGTGTGTGGTGTCGCAGTGTGCTGCGCACCCACATCATCAAAAATCGTTTCTAATCTACGGACGCGTGACCGCGTCATTCTATTTGCTGCGGTAACTATGATAGAGAGACAGGGGAAAGGTCGAGCTAAGCAGGGTGGTGGTATAAAATCGTCACGGCGGCCAGATAACTCGTAGAAGCCTCAGCACAGTAGATCGAAATTCACAGGTCGTAAGCGGAAAATGAGAGCGGCCAAAATGTACAACGCGTGGAGCGACCTCGCCAGGGCCAGTGGCGCACGATGCAAATAAACTCTCGCTGCGACGATACTGCCGTAAAAAAAACCAATCCGTCAACTGCTGATCTCCTGCGCAGCGAAGGCGAGCACAACGTGTGCCGCCATCACTGCCATGTCAAAAGGCCATACCGCGAAAACAATACACCACCGCCCAAGTGGGCGCTCAACCCCTCCTACGTCCTACTTAGCCGAACATGGCAACAGCAAGGCGCTGCGCCATCATCAGAATCACCGGAAAGCCGGTGCGGGCCATAACCTGCGAGGAAGACAGATACGCTGTCCGGCTAAGCTCGCTGAGCATCAAACTGATCATCCATAAACAGTGTCTGGCCGAGGCTTTATGCTCTCGGAAACCCAGACAGTGAAGTAAGACTGTACTACTGTACTGTACTACTGTACAGTACAGTGCTAGGATGTCACGGACACGATACGGAAGCAGGGTCAGGCTAGGGGCTAGTCAGAGCCCATAATAACTAAGCCTAAACCCGAAGTCCAGCAACGTTTAAGAGTTAGAGGGCGCGGGTGCGGCCATACTCAAATTTTTTTAATATGGCATTATATAGCATATCAAAATGACCGTATTTTTATGCAGAAATCGACTGCACAAAAAACGGGAAGCAACGTCGACGTTGTGAAAACCGAGTTTGGGGGCATAAGGTCAGCAACCTCCTATCTCTTAAACGTTGCAGACCCTCTATAGAGGGTTAACTTTTTTTCAGCTATCTGTATGACTCACCGCGGGCGCGGTAGCGGTACTAGGGGGAGTCATGCATGCAATGGCTCATATTAATCGTCGAGAGTTGAATTTTCT
The DNA here is from genome assembly GCA_001247695.2 of Cymbomonas tetramitiformis. Classification (NCBI taxonomy): domain Eukaryota; kingdom Viridiplantae; phylum Chlorophyta; class Pyramimonadophyceae; order Pyramimonadales; family Pyramimonadaceae; genus Cymbomonas; species Cymbomonas tetramitiformis. Next base: position 12,621 of record LGRX02000148.1, read on the forward strand.
TTGGTCCTATCGGTGGGCGACGAAATCCCTATTCCACGCTTCAAAATGCGCCACAACTGCCTTGAAACCACGTTGAAAACCACCCGAAATTCGAGGGTGCGGAGGGTTAACTAAATATTTTGTGTTTCGGCGAATTTTTCTTTTTCCACTTAAAATTTGGGACCGGAGCGGCTAAAGCGACTTTATTCGAGTGTCCCAAAAGGTACTCGAAGTGAAAAAGCGTGCTGGACTTCGGGTTTAGGCTTAGTTATTATGGGCTCTGACTAGCCCCTAGCCTGACCCTGCTTCCGTCTCGTGTCCGTGACATCCTAGCACTGTACTGTACAGTAGTACAGTACAGTAGTACAGTCATCGTTTCACTGTCTGGGTTTCCGAGAGCATAAAGCTTCGGCCAGCCACAAGTTATATGATTATCAGTTTGTCTCCTAGCAAGCTTAGCCGGACAGCGTATCTGTCTTCCTCGCAGGTTATAGGCCGCACCGGCTTTCCGGTGATTCTGATGATGGCACAGCGCCTTGCTGTTGCCATGTTCGGCTAAGTAGGACGTAGGAGGGGTTGAGCGCCCACTTGGGCGGTGGTGTATCATTCTCGCGGTATGGCCTTTTGACATGGCAGTGATGGCGGCACGCGTTGTGCTCGCCTTCGCTGCGCAGGAGATCGGTTTGTGACGGATTGTTTTTATTTTACGGCAGTATCGTCGCAGCGAGAGTTGATTTGCATCGTGCGCCACTGGCCCTGGCGAGGACGCTCCACACGTTGTGCATTTTGGCCGCTCTCATTTTCCGCTCACGACCTGTGAATCTCGATCTGTTGTGCTGAGGCTTCTACGGGTTATCTGGCCGCCGTGAAAATTTTGTACCACCACCCTTGCTTAGCTCAACCTTCCGCTGTCTCTCTATCATGGTTACCACAGCAAATAGAATGACGCGGTCACGCGTCCGTAGATTAGAGACGATTTTTGATGATGTGGGTGCGCAGCACGCTGCGACACCACACACCCCGCAGCTGCCAGCTCCGTCCACCGCGGCTGCGAGGGAGCTCCTCGACAAATGTCAACAGCTTGCTCGCGACAATTTTGACAGGAAGGTTGCAAAAATCGTTGCCACGAAAATTCTCGGAGAGAAATCGGACCGCTTCGCTGGTACGGAGTCCGACGCAGTCGACATTTTTTCGCAAATCATGCATGAGCTCCGGACACAGTTTCTTCTGCAGTCGCAGGCGCTTGCTCCCCTCTTTGACCTGACTGACATGACTGTTGCGGCTAGGCATGAGGGCAACGAGTTGCTGCTCTCGGCTCTGACGTTTCTGGCTCGCCCTGGCTCGCCTGCTCGTGACTGGCTTGAGGCCTCTGGGTCTGACGTTCCTGGAGATGGCAAGCGCGCTGCCCTTGAGGTGGTGCGCATGCTCCAGGAACGCTCAGAACCCTTTGACTCTTTTGAGTCGCTGCTGGCGGTTCGCATCCCCAGCAGCGAAGATCCTGACCGCGACATCCGTGAGTTCAATGGCCTGTTGCGGGACGTTCAGCGTTCCCACAACTTGCCAGAGGACGCGGTGAAGCGGCAGTTTCTCAAGGCTCTCGGCAATGCGGCTCTGTACCGTGACTTGGCTAATTCCTTGGCTCGGGCTGACCAGCGGCAGGGCGTGTCTCTTCTGACTATTCAGGCTCGTGTGCGGGAGCAGTTCCGCCACGGCCTGAAAGTCTCTGGCACCCCTATTTCGGCTCTGTCATTCGGCGATGGCGCGTCTGACCTGGCTGCGGCGTTGTCCATTCTGCAGAAGCAGCTGGAGCGCATGCAACAGGACATTCGTGACCTAAAGCGGCAGAAGCGGGAGGAGCCTCCGCCTGCGGGCAAGCACCTTACCCGCTCTGCTACCAAGCATCATCGTGCTGGTGTTAAGCCACTTGGCACCGCTCCTCCTGTCTCGTTTGACAAGAAGAGTGGTGCCTTCGTGCCCCGCTGCAAGAATGCGGTGTGTGCACAAAGTGGTTTGAAGCACTGGCATGCTGAATGCCCCAACGGCGGTCTTCACTCTGCCCACTATTGTAGTGCGGTTGAAGACTACGAGACTGACTGCTTGGCTGTTCGTTTCCAGCGGTTCTATGACGCTGGGGATGAACATGCCTTCGAGTCGCTCTGCGCGATGGAGGGTCGCCCAGAGGTGTGCGAGCTGTCGGCGCATTCTTTTGTGGCGGCTGAGCCCACGTCTCTGCGGCACTTTCAGGATGCGGCGGCTTCCGCTCAGGATGCGGCAGCTGACGATGACGGCGTGGCTCACTTTCCTCTAGCCACATTCCACTCGGGTGCACGGGGTTCGATTCCGCCACCGCCTGCGGTTCGGGATCCCTCTGCACTCGTGGCTGGTGGTGTGCCTACGGCTCATGACCCACCAGTGGCTGTCCCTGGCTCTCTCGGCTTGCCTGGTTCTGTCCCATCGCTCCAGCTTGGCGACTCTGCACCGGCTCCGCTGTTTGCTGGCATGACGATTGAGGCTTCTGACGTTGGCTCTGAAATCTCTGACAACGACCAAGGCTCTGACAATGACTCTGACGGCGGGAAGCAAGTGGCTTTTGACTCCTTCGGCACTCTTGAGCATGACTCTGACAGGGGGGCATCGCCACTAGCAGCTTCGATGTACCGTCCACGGGCGCCGCCGAGTTTTCTCCGGTGTGCGCTAATGTCCTCGATGCTCTGTTGTTCTCTACTGGCCAGTGCTACGGCATCTCTGGTTGCCGTGGGCGGTGGTGACAGGGGCCTGGTTGAGCCCGGAGTCACCGTCCATCGGTCTACTGGAGATCTTTTTGCTTCGGATCCGCCACTTGGCTCTCTGGACATCCGTGATTGGCCGCCAGACGATCGAGTTCTTTTATCTCTTTCTTCCATGTTCAAACCGCCATGGAAATCTGCTTGTATGGGTTCTTCAGTTGATTTACTTTCTGCTGTGGAACCGCCTTGCCCACTTGGGCCTGGTGGTGCTCAATTTCAAAAAGACAGTCTGCAATTCACTTCGGGTTTACTCTGTGTTTACATCCCAGCCGCTGAACTCAGCTCTGCTGACCAGCTTCAAAGTGGCTGAGTTTCTAGTCAATCATCCTGGCAGCTTGATTAGCTTTAGCCCAGTAGTGGGATGACCGGGTCAAGACCCCGGCACCCAGCTAGAAGTGATCGGTTTCCACCGAGTTGCACGTAGGTGTTTGTTTGTTATCACGTGGCTGTATACCCTGTACCTGCCTTGCTAGGTAGTCACACCCACGGGTGGTGTGCTGGACTTCGGGTTTAGGCTTAGTTATTATGGGCTCTGACTAGCCCCTAGCCTGACCCTGCTTCCGTCTCGTGTCCGTGACATCCTAGCACTGTACAGTACAGTAGTACAGTACAGTAGTACAGTCATCGTTTCACTGTCTGGGTTTCCGAGAGCATAAAGCTTCGGCCAGACACAAGTTATATGATTATCAGTTTGTCTCCTAGCAAGCTTAGCCGGACAGCGTATCTGTCTTCCTCGCAAAGCGCCCATCGCTCCGGTCAAGTCGCCGATATCATCCACTCCATGTGCACCACCCCTCAATGGCTACTGCCCCGTGGTTCGGTACTATCACAAGTACCAAGCCTTATGCTTCATTATGGACACAAGAGGGGGTGTATGTGTCCCATGAAGGTTTCGAAAAATCATTTAGGACCCTTTTGATTTATTGTTGTTGCTGAAATTTACTCCCATCGACTTTAGGTATGTGTATGCGCGGCATGCTTTCGGGGGGTGAAAGACCATAAAATTAATTAAAATTTTGGGTACTATTACAAGTACCCGCATGTTTCGCCGCATAACTCCCGCTACACGCTCCGGATGAAGATTCGGAGACCCATGTTGACAAGTTCGCGAGTTGCCCGATCTGCAGTGTCTCGTCAGATTTTCCATCCGGCCTCATCTTGATGCCAAAATTTGCGGTTGAAGTCGCGGGGGTATAGAAAATCTGGGTATTTGCAAAACTAAGCGAAAATTGAAGGCCAAAATTTTGCTACCCAACGGCATTCGACGCCCTCGTGCGCCCAATATACGTGTGTTATAGACCAATGGCGCATAACGCAACTCAGTTTGGGTGCCTGGGACGAAAATATATGAAGGGTAGCATCTCCATATCAAAGGAGGGCATCGAAAAAAAATCCGGCGTTTCGGTACTTGAGATAGTACCGAAACGCGTTTCGGTACTATCTCAAGTACCACGGGGCAGTAGCCATCAAAATTTGGAGTCCGAAGTGGGCTCACTTTCGATCTCAGCTCATGGGAGGCATGCATTTGGCGAGGACCGTGCACCCTGGCAGCAGAACGATATATTAGAGTGCCCATGTGGACCCCCGCCCCATGGGCCCTTCATTCTAGCTATTTCCGAGGTGTACAAGGCGATGGAAGATGGTATGACATGGGTATGACACCCTGTCATACCCGTGTCATACGGGGTATGACATACCCTTTGACCGCCCTATAGCCCCGCAAGATGCGAATTAAATAACACCATACCTTGCCCCCCTAAAATATATGTCAAAACCCCCAAAATGAGCCAGGGTATGCATGAACGCCCCACGATTGCGTCACGAATTCCGTAAGCTCAATTTGTCCACTGTGGGGCTCGAACCCGGGACCTCGGGCTTGGGTGCCCAAAATTCTTATGGGAAACGACCTAACCACTGTTCCGCGTTTCTGTCCGCCGCCACCCACGCGTGGGTGGTATGCCATTCCTGGCTATATGTACCCGAACCTTGTCGAGAAGTGCAATCTACACCGTTGACCGATATGAAATCTTAACCCTCCATAGAGGGTTAACTCGGAAACGTTTAAGAGATAGTTCAAGTTGCTACAGCACCTTCCTCAACAATTCTTTCCAAACGAAGGGCATTCGGACATTCGTGGGAGGGAGGCTTCATTGATGTGGACCGCTACGGCAGGCAAAGAGTCTACTGTGACACAATACCGTCTAGCGCCCAAACAAAATGCGGCCAGCCACGTGCTCTTACGTGCTCCTCACCTATTTCGAACTAGTGATATGCCCCCATCGGCGTCGAAGTTACTAAGTGAGCGTGTGCGCTCTTTTTGTTGGCACGTTTGAGATGTTGCGACACTTTTCAGAGGCAATCAGGACTAAGCCCTCAGATCAGTGGAAAGGGAGATCGAGCTCGCTACTCTGCATCCTCGGGCTCGCACAGCTAGCATACATTATATACTGGTGCTTCCACCTGACGCCTTGTCCGAGGGAAGGCTGTCATCCACCTTCCTCTCCCTCGATCGATGTGGTTTCTGTAGCTCTGCGGCCTTCTTGTGTGTCGCTCAAGGTAATTAGAGGTCTTAATCGATACCTCAAGCCTCGACACATATATTTTGTCACGACCAGCGAAATAAAATGCGAGTTCTTCAGGGCTATGGCTAGTAACGTCCGGTGTATAGTAGAGGATCATGTGATTCCAGGCGTCACTTTAGAGGACGTCACGGCACAAATCGAGAAAATCCACGGAACCAATGGCGCCTCGCTGTTCGTTGGCAGGAAGCTGTCTGGGTGGTATTTCCAACAGTTTTTAAAAATGGGAGTCGCTCGACACCTGCCAGATCTTAGCCAGCACTACTTACTCTGGGACTCGGATATGGTACCTCTTAAACCGATGCAATTATTTTCCGGCAGGGACAACAAAACGGTGGTTTACGTCGGGGGGCATGGACCTCTTACTTATTTAGATACATACGAGCGCTTGTTCGGACCTATTGACAAGAACGACTTGAGCAATCCTGGCATGTTTGTCACTCACCAGATGCTGATACACAGACCCTACATGGACGCTCTCCTACATAACCTGACGAGTAAAACCAACGATCAAAATTCTTGGATCGAAAAGATCCTTAGCAGCGTTGACAGTGCAAGTTTGCATATAGGGTTCTCAGAATACATGACATACGCTCTCTGGGTAGGGACGCACTATCCCCAAACACGGCTTCAAATGGCGAGAAAGGTTTTCAGGCGCCAGCCCTACGTGCCTTTCGTGCAAACCTTCTTTCCTGGTGAGAGGAATGAATACCAAATTTACCTTCAACTACGGCATTCTGTGTTCGGCTGGGCGCCCTGTTGCCCAGAGAACTGGATAATGGGCATAAACTGGCTCCATGGCACTCAATACCTCGGGTTTGAGCTGGGACACGTAAACGTGTGTAATTACAATGCCGACAAGTTTCAAGATCAGTATGGACTGTGATAGATATTTCACTTTTCGTTTTGGTCTGGGACACGTAGATGAGAATGGATACAATGCTGACAAGTTTCAAGTTTAGTACGGAATGTGAGAGGCCGCGTTTTGATGGCCCCTTTGGTAGGCATGTACGACATACGCTATATACCTCTTTCACGAGATGATGTAACTGAGCTGTTGTCGTCTTCGATGAGAATTCCTCAGGACCCGAAATTCCCGGTTGAGCTTGTCATCGTTCATCAACACACTGTTTATTCCACCGCCGGATAAGCCTGCCCTCTAGTGAAACGTGTGATCGCGCTGGCGAATCCTCCGTAAGCCCTCCTGATCTCTGCTGGTAAACCCGCCATTTTTATGTTGTTTCTGCGCTCAGCTTCTACCCAGCTTCAAGCAAAGAGTTGCTCAGGAGCAATTCGATACGGTGCATCAGCTTCAGGATACCCTTCCATAGCAGCCACGGGGTGATGTCACCTTAGAAAACCGATGAAGGACACGACCACAAGGCACTTTCGTGTAGGGTATCGGTGAGGTAACCAAATATAAATTCCGATGCCCTCAGCTAAAGTCTTTTAGTGTGTGCGACAAGATGACCTGCCACATTCCACCTTCTGGCAGAAACAAGGAGAATAAAGTCGCCCGGGCACGCAGGGCGCTTGTAGGTGCTTGTGAGAAAACCCTGCTCAAGATTATCAAATATGCGATCACTCCAAACCGCGCTACTATTAGCATCCAACCTATGTATCGGACCTATTAGTACCTCACTAGTCGGGGAGAATCTCTTATGTTCGGACCTATAAACGTGTATTGCTTAGTCTTCAGTATAGTAAGCACGGTAACCCTTTCTTTGCTGGTGACTTCAGATTATGTTCGGCAACCCATATCATACATTACAGTTCATCATCGGATTTTGTTCGTGCGCGACGGTTCCTTCCTTCAAGAAATTGATCAGTGTCCCATCGCCGTGCGATGATGATTAGATTATGTTAAATTCACTGTGGCCTCCAATAGCTACCAGGCACTACGTATTCTGCCAGTATTGCTAAGCAATACAGGCATCCAAAAGTTAGACACATGAATGGCACGACAAACAGCTCCGGTATGGTATCGGTTGGTCCAGAGAGTTATCCGTGATTTCGATACCTCTCGAAAAAGTTATTAGTAGTTATCGATACTTCGGAAAAGAATTATTGGTCGATTTGAATAATTTGATGCCGCTCAAAGTTATCGATCGGCAGTAGAGATATCAGGTACGTATGTCTGGCATAAACCTTCTTAGTACTTTGCTTCCACTTCTCTTGGTGTGACGATTGTACCATAATGTGAAACTTGCTAGGCAGAAGGCAAGTGTAAGCACGTTGGATATTGGCTATCCATATCGACACTGGTAGAATCTGAGCTTATTTCACTGTAATTCGGAAAATGCATTCGACTGTGGTCGAAAGACCAGCCCTACTTTCCATGCGTCGAAGCATACAATCGCTTCGAGCAGGATTTGAACCTACGATCTCCCGCATAGTCGCGCAGTCGCTCTACGAACTGAGCTACCGGAAGTATTGTTGCATAACTCGGGTAAATTATCAACACTTATACAGTCGACGAAATATAGACATGCGCATACTTGGCATCTTCCATGATGTACCAAGCTACTACCAACATCTGATGACTGATGACCATCATCATCCAAATTTCCTCACGAGATTCTTGCCGAGTTACTTTGCAGAGGTCCAACTTCGGATGTGATGACGTGACAACTCGTCATGAGCTTATATTGCAGGATTCGATTAGGGGACACGATTTTCTTGGCTGCCTTAATTGCACCTAAGGTCCCTAAATTATCAAGCGGATGCCAACCGACGACAATCCTCGTCGTCGCTAGTTCGAGGCATCGCGCCCATACAACATATCTTCGTTACACCCATCAAAGCGGTTCCAAACCGTCGCTTCGATACCGCGATGTTAGGTTCTGACATTTCATTGTTCGGAAATTGTATTAGTCTGTGAGACGACCGTTCCGTTATTCCATGCGTCGAAGCATGCAATCGCTCCGAGTATGATTTGAACTCCCGCATACTGGTGCGGTCTCTCTGCCAATTGAGCTACCGGAGTCGTTTATATAGATGAACTCGGTTATGCTAAAAATGCTGATACAGTGGTGTCGACGATAATTAGATATGCGCATACTCGGTTGGCAGCTTATTCGATGACGTACCAACCTCTATGACGAATGGTCCAAGTACGACGATCTTTGATATAAGCCGGTACGATCATTTATCGTCGCGGCACTCAACGTAGTCAAACGTTATACTTCAATAGACAGTGACCACCTTCAGACCTTGACGTTGAGTGACAATAATATATATGTCGCATTGCATAATATAGCTACCGGATGCGCTATATTATGCAATAATATAACGCATCCGGTTATATTATGCAATATAATATAACCGATTATATCGGTTATAATATATTGCATATATTATATCACAATATTAATATATTAATATATATTAATATATAATATATGCAATATATTATTGCATATATTAGATGCAATATTAATATATTATATATGCAATATATTATATTGCATATATTATATCATACCCGCGCGCTGGGCAGCCGGGGCAGCGGCCACGCATAATACGCGTTGGGTGTCCGAGGCAGCGGCCGCACATATTGCGCGCTGAGCTGCCGGGGCAGCAGCTGCACATATTGCGCGTTGGACCGCCGGAGCAGCGGTCACATATAATGCACGTTGGGCCGCAGGGACAGCGGTCGCACATATTGCGCGCTGAGCTGCCGGGGCAGCAGCCGCACATAATGCGCGTTGGACCGCTGGAGCGCTGGTCACATATAATGCACGTTGGGCCGCCGGGACAACGGTCGCACATATTGCGCGCTGAGATGCCGGGGCAGCAGCCGCACATAATGCGCGTTGGACCACCGGAGCAACGGTCACATATAATGCACGTTGGGCCGCCGGGACAGCGGTCGCACATAGTGCGCGTTGGGCAGCCGGGGCAGCGGTCGCACGTAGTACGCGCTGGGCTGCCGGGGCAGCGGTCGCACATAGTGCGCGTTGGGCAGCCGGGGCAGCGGTCGCACGTAGTGCGCACTGGGCTGCCGGGGCAGCGGCCGCACGTAGTGCGCGTTGGGCTGCCGGGGCAGCGGCCGCACATAATGCGCGCTGGGCAGCCGGGGCAGCGGCCACGCATAATGCGCGTTGGGTGTCCGAGGCAGCGGCCGCACATATTGCGTGCTGAGCTGCCGGGGCAGCAGCCGCACATAATGCGCGTTGGACCGCCGGAGCAGTGGTCACATATAATGCACGTTGGGCCGCCGGGGCAGCGGTCGCACATAGTACGCGTGCACGTGTGCACGCAGGTGCATGTGAAGGAATAATTATCCCTTGCACACCCACACTCTCTTGTGTGTGCGTGTGAGTAAATTCCCACTGCATGGACACTCTTTCTTGCGCGTGTGCGTGTTGGACAGCCGGGACAACGGTCGCATTGTGTGTTGCCGCACCTATCCCAATTCCAGAATCATCAATATAAGGCACTACTGATGCATGTTCGACAACTGACGCCGTTCCATCATTATCATCATCCAGTTGCTGCCGCCGATGATATATAATACCGTCGGCTGATGATTAGACTTGGTCAATATCTGTAGTGGTATCATGACCAAGATGTGATGACGATATATGCCCGACAGCCGTATTGCTAATATCACATATAAGTAGATCGTGTGATGATAGTTTGGCACATTCAGATAATGCCAACAATTTGGTGCATGTCGGTACGATGTCAGTATGCGAAGTTGCATCAACATACCGTCATCATCGATACTTGCAATGATCTTTTGATTCATCATCAGCGCGCGTCACGATGTCCTGACAGCATATATGTATACTATCCGGGATTATTCTGAACGGACGCGTGATGACAATATACTGCACCATGCCATATATACTCTGATGTTTGCTGAGATACTATACTCTATTCACTGTCAGATTATACCAACTTACAATCATGAGTGTGGACTGCATAAATGCTGTGTGATAGCTTACACACACACACGCTCAACATGACAGATCATTGAATACTCTACAGCAACATAGTGTGTGCAAAAAGTCGAGTGTGTGGAGATAATAATACCTGCAGTAACACACACACACACATACTTGCAGTATACACTATCATGAGTATATACTGAGTGCATGCAGCAGATGTGCATTTCACCACCTGTACTTTATTATACGTTGAGCATCACTGTGATTGTGCATGCATTATTCATACAGCTTGATCACGATACCAGCTGTAATGTACAAACCAGTTTGATCACGCTAACAACTGGAACACATGGCACATTACAATACATTATACATTGCACAAAGCATACTGCAGTGCATGTTAGGTATATTGGAATCCATGTCAGTGTAAGGTGCCTGAAGGTGATCTTAACACCATAATTAGCTCGTCATGCTCTGACGGAGGATTTGGGATGAGCATGTTCGTTCTATGGTGGATCACTGAATGGAATGCTCACCGGAACTACATGTGAAATAAACAAGCAACTCATCATTGTAAATGAGAGTATACAGGATTACAATAACCCCTAAGCTGATATATATATATCATGCTAGATTTACTCAGTACATGGTATACTGATCATCATCCTGCATGATAAATCATCTTGGTATATCGTAATACCAGAAGTCATCTACATACAAGTGTGTATAAGTGAACAATCACTCACACACACACACACACTTACAAGTACTAATCAGCGAGTACTGCACAATGCACACACCACTGACATTACTATGTATAATGACATTCACTGACTCAGTAAGTGAAATGATCAACTATAATGTCAACTATGTGCATGATAATATAGATACCATCCAACAAACACATGTGCGTGTTGGATGTCAGTGATGGCGATAGCTAAGGTAACAGGATAACACTACATGCTGAAGGGCTGGATGGAGAATATCTCCAGACCCGAAGGCAATATACAGTGTTCACAATGCAACTGGTAACTGCTGAACACTGTCCATACCTTTTCATCATCGCTGGAGCAAGAACAACAACCATACTGCATTGTGACAATTGATTCAGTAATGATCAGCACAAAAAGCATGTACATACTCAGATCAGTACTCACATATTGAGCTGACATAGGTTGTTGTGGACACACACACACACACACACACACATTGTGTTGTGTTGAACTGCTTAGATTATTATCAAGCTGTGTCCTGATATATTTGGAATCTAGAGATATCACTTTGCGTATGCTCTTAGTGCACAGCCATATGCCCAAATACATCATAGGTTCTGACAAGTTATCACTTAAGTGGTTAATCCGCTTACAGTTGATACACCTATAAATCATCAGGAAGTGCATCAACTTCCATGGGTTTCAAATCAGTAAAACCCATATTTATGATCAACCACACATGTTGATTATCAGAGATATTCACTATTGTGCCATGAAAATTATCATGTGCAAAAGTGAAGTAAGTTGCAGTAGTTCTGTAACTTGCAACTCACACACACACCGAGATATATTACTTAGGTAATAAATCAAATGGCCAAAAAAGGTGAAAAATGGGTGAAAATCGTTGGCGATAAATTTCAAAACTGAAATTTCGACCCCATTTTATTTTAAATTATGATTTTATACCTATTGAGGTATCAGAAAAACATAATGACCATGGTCATATCTCGTGTAACACCCTAGATATTAGGTGTGTAATATATAGGGGTGTACATATCGGCTGTAACAAAATGCGTAAAAAGTTCACACGCATGATTTCAAAATGAAAAATTCGGGTTGATTTTTTTCGCTGATCTGATTATTCAGCTATCAATGAATATTCCCAAAATATTACAGCACTTGTAACATCCTGTAACACCCTAAAAATTAAATGTGTGTGTCAGGGGTGTAACATACCTCTTGAAAACCACGTAACACACAGTGAAAAATTAAATGCAGTTTTGCTTAAATATTTTTGCAAAATGTTTATACTGCTTTAATTGAACATATTTTAGGGTTACTGATAGCAAGTAACACCCTAAACACACTGTGAGAGATAGGGGTCACTGTAACGTTACATACCCTAAATGCCACCTATATATCGGGATACACTTCGTGTTTGGCACATATATATCATGCTATAATCAGCACAGACATGATAATATTTCGGGCAACAACCCAAGAACTGTAGGGCTACAACCCAAAAACTGCAGGGCTACAACCCAAAGAATGTAGGGCTGCAACCCTAAAACTGTAACAGTTGCTTCCTATAAGGATTGCATGCTATTTCATGAGGTAAAAGGCTACTGACAACTGCCTATGTATTTCACACTTCCTTGAGGGGGGAAGAAGGTGGATATATATACATACATCACCTCATTATAATATACAGATATACTATATGTATATAACATAGATATATATACTATATATATACCAACATACACACTCAGTTATGTGATCATTTTGTGGGTCCATACGATTATTCGGCGGGTTCGTGTGGGTATTAAGCGGGTCCATGCGATTGTAAAACGGGTCCATGTGCTCTGCAAGCGGGTCCATGCGATTATTATGTGGGTCCATATGGTTATTCAGAGGGTCCGTGTGATTATTTTGTGGGTCCATACGATTATTCGCGGGTCCGTGTGGGTATTAAGCGGGTCCATGCGATTGTAAAACGGGTCCATGTGATCAGCAAGCGGGTCCATGCGATTATTATGTGGGTCCATATGGTTATTCAGCGGGTCCATGTGATTATTTTGTGGGTCCATACGATTATTCGGCGGGTTCGTGTGGGTATTAAGCGGGTCCATGCGATTGTAAAACGGGTCCATGTGCTCTGCAAGCGGGTCCATGCGATTATTATGTGGGTCCATATGGTTATTCAGCGGGTCCATATGGTTATTTTAGTATACAATGCAATTATAAACAATATTTACAAGTGAACTGGTCAGGACGGCAAAAACAGTACGGCAGTTCTACACAAAATGATTGCTATTCTTCGTGGTCACCACTATCATCCCCTGCCTGTGCCCCCTCCTCGTCTTGCGCATCTTCGTCGGCCGTCTCCTCTCCATTCCCATCCGAGGCCTCATCACCATTCTCATCACCATCCCCGGACGCCTCCATGTCCTCCACCACCTCCCCGGCCTGCTCGGCCTGCTTGGCCTCCTCGGCCTCCTCCGTTACAGCTGCCTTGCCCTTTTTCCTCTTCTTTTTCTCGGCTTCGTCGCCCCCATCCGCTCTCCTCTTGGCCTTGCCGAGCATCTCCTTTGCCGCCTTTTTGCGGGCCTCCTTGGCGGCGTGGCTGGCAGTACTTCGTTCGGAAGCTTCCTTGGCGCTCTGCACCTTCATACCAGCAAATACCTTAGAGGCATTTTTGCTGAGCTTGACGTTACTGACTGGCAACCTGCATACGTAGACACACCACACCTCAACACAGTACACAGAGTATACTGGGGCGGGGTTGGGGCGACACGTGGGACCATACAGGACATACGGGGGCGGGGTGCGGGCAGAACACCGGACCGTGCGGGACCCAGGTTTACAGAGGTAAACGGGCCCAGGTTTACAGAGGGCAAAACGTGCGAACTGAAGGGTTACTTACCACACCAGGATGCCTGCCTCCATTATCGACTTGCCGTCGTGCTGGAGTTCTGTTTTGTTTATTTTTTTCTGAGTTGGAGGGGAGAGCGAGCAACTTCGTGATGGATTGCTCGTGCATCGCAAGGATGCGGTCGTGATGGTCCCCGGGCTCGCCCTTCTCGTCGTGGGGGGAAGGTTTTACTCCGAACTTGAGCAAAACCTCCACGACGTCCTTGGGGATATTGCCCCCCTTGGCAATATTCACACTGCTCCCCCCGGGGACCCCCTCCACCACCCCGTAACACAACTCGAACCGATCGTTGTCGTAGTCGAGGAGTGAGGAGGCGAACTCCTCGGGGATGGGGGTAACGGATTTGGAGCGGATGCGGTGCACGGCGACGAATGACCCGAGCACCAGTGTGGAGTCATCCGACTGCGACCCAGCCCCAAACCAATAGCAGGCACCTTACACTGACATGATTCCAATATAGCTAACATGCACTGCAATATGCCTTGTGCAATGTACTATGTATTGTGATACTATTCCAGTTGTTATCATGATCAAACTGGTAGTATGTATTACAGCTGATAGCGTGGTCAAGCTGTATTGGTGATGCATGCACAATTCACAGTGTTGCAGTCACTCAGTATATAATGTATATGTAGTGTAATGCATTATATGCTGCATGCACTCATTATATACTGCATGTTGGTGTATACTGCAGTCAAGTATATGTTGCGAGAAGACCCAGTCAGTAAACAGACAGGTCAAACAGGAAGCACTGCAACGCTCAGGGTTTCGCACTCAGAATCTCTCTCAACATACAGAAGATATAATATATATAGTTCTAGTATGCTGAGTGTGATGCGAAATGAGCTAGTGTGCTCTGTCTCATGTGACAACCGAACTCGATCAGAGGAGATGACAATCGGGTCAGTGAAGTAGTCAGAGGTGTCGAGCCGTATCGGTGATGACAGCGGTCAGGTCGCGTCGGTGATGACTGCGGTCACGACGGGTCGGTGATGACAACTCTGATGACTGAGCTCGGACTGAATGTCAACTCCAGCACACCACCTCGAGTGAGGTGGTCAGACCAATAACCAATCAAACCAAGATACATGCCACTAATCCAGTGCCAGAACCAAAATCCAGAAAGATGATGGAAATGGTGGAACTGCAGTCACACCGTGTCAGGGCTGAAAACCCCGAAAAGCTAGTCCGTAGACCCAACGTCCTGACACGGTCAGTAATCTGTCCCTGGTGCCACCCTGCTGTCGGGGAATAGTAATGTGTCATGTCGTCTCTGGAGGTCCACACACCGTGGCTGCAAGCTATCCGAGGTGCTTCGTCAGGGGTAGGATAAGAAGTGCCGAAGCATGTCCAGATCCGCCCGTCACCGGAAAGACTTACTGCAGAGGGAGAATGAAGAAAGAGATCATGACTGACAGCAGCGGTGGCTCTCACGGTCGGAACAGACACTGTGGTGATACTGTGACCAGTGTAGTGCAGCTAATACCAAAGAATGAGCTCGGTGTATCAATGTATCCATATACACATATGCATTAATGAGTGCCGTATCATTTTCTATCTATTACAGTGATTCAGATTCTAAGGAAACAGTAACTAACATAAAGTAACCAGCCATAAGTAACTTTTGAATATAGGCCAGTACCTGCAAAGCACAGTCAGCTACACAAACAACCCAAAACAGGAAAACAGGAAAACAAGGTACTCACAGTCAGGTCATGCTGATGCTTTCTGAGTACCAGTGAATCATTTCTGAATAACTGCAGCCTGAGCCTTGCCCATGGCCATATATTGCTGGAACATCTGAATGAAGTAGGGCTGCATGTCCTTGACTGGAGGAACTGGTTTGGTGTAAGGGTCTGCCAGGTTCCGAGCTGATGGGACTCTGGCACACCGAATCCAGTTCAATCTGACAAAGTCTCGGAGAACATGAAATCTGATAATCACATGCTTCACCTTCTCGGAGAGGAGGTGATGCTCGACAATAGATCTGCATGCATCATTATCCAGCAGCAGGGGAATAGGTAACTCCAGACGGGGCTGAGCTGAAGCTGTACTGATATATTCTCTGTTCCGGTTGTTCTGGAATCTGAGGGGAGTGATTTCATCTGTACTGAGCTCATCAGGAATTGTAGGAGTGTTTGGGCGAACTGAGGTCAGACCGTCTGCTGGCTTGTTTTGCTTCTCAAGCAGACGCCTGAGCACTGAGGATGTCTGGAGGGAAGGCATGTCAAAGTGGATATCTGTGGCTGCTCTGTCAAGGTACTGAATAGCATGGTCAAGATCGGAATCAAGGGGCTGCTGGGTATCAATACGGTGAGTAATAGAGCCAAATATCTCAGTGAGCATGAACATCAGTGATACCAACCGCTGGGCTGCCGTACTGGCTGCAACATACTCTGACCCTGTGGAGGAGACCTCAGTAATGGTCTGCCTCCCTGAATGCCACTGCAAGATCATACCAGCCAGAAATATCACGGAGCCAGAATAGGACCGGGCATCATTCTCTAAGTCCCTGGCCAGGTCAGCATCTGAATAACAGAACATGGTGATGACCTTGACCGGAGTCTCGGGATAGTAGAATGCCAGAGGTAATGAGCCGTGCTGTCCATATACTGCGCAATTCTGATAAGAGCCTTCATGGACTCCTCAGAAGGGCATGATACAAACTGAGCCAGATAGATTACAGGATAGTAGCAGTCAGGTCGTGAGCCACGGGCCAGCCATAGCAGTGAGCCGAGGATTGATCTGTAACTGGGGACAAGGGACAGGTCTGGATCTGCTGGTTTCTTGATGATGAGCTTCGTGTCCATAGGAGTTCTGTAGGAATGAGCTGTGATGTTGTTGTTGGCCATCAGGTCCTTGATCTGTCTGGACTGGCAAAGGTAGATACCAATCTGATCCTGCCTGACCCGCATCTGGAGAACCGAGGTGACCTCTCCGAGATGCTTAGCCAGAAACCTGGCTCTGAATGCTGCCCAAAAGGCATCCTCAAGCTCTGTACTGGCGACCAGAATGAAGTCATCTACATAGATTACACACATGGCCTTAACCAAATCAGTGTAGATGAAATATATGCAGTCATCATGAGAGGACTGCCTGAATGTCACCTCGCCGAACATAAAGCTGAGCATGAATATCTTAACCAGTCTCTGCCAGGAAGCACCAGCTACCTTAAGGCCATACAGTGCATAGTGCAGTAAAGCACCACCGAATCCCTGATAGGTGTAACCACCCGGAAATGATACCCATACTGGAACATCCAGCTTAGCATTCATAAAGGCCTGGGAGACATCGAAGTGGCTCATCTTCAGACTGAAGATGCTGCCGAAGATGAAGGCCAATCTGAAGGCATAAAGCTGAGGTGTGGTACAGGTGGTCTCCCACGGAAGGTAGCCGTATGTCTGCTTACCATTGGCACACAGTCTGGTTTTGAAGATCTGCCGTGTGCCGGATGGTGCTGAGGGGTCTGGTTTGAAGGGTCTGGAAAATACAAAGAGAGTGGTCAGGCCTTTGGTACCCGAGGGAAGGTGTCCCGGGACCATTTTATTGTCGGCGGCCAGACCAGCCACTTCGGCATCCATAGCCTCCTGCCACTGAGCTGCTTCTGGGGTGGAAAGTGCCTGCTTGACACCATGGACTGGTTTGAGCTGGGGTGCAGAAATATTGAACATGTGCACCACCAACTCTCAAGGTCCTGATCTGATGAAGCTGTCAGCTGAGGTGTACTGCTGTGGAATGTACTCGGGGCGGACATCTCTGCTGGGATCATCGGAGAAGGGAAGGAAGGCGGCGGCATGGGTGGACGGAAAGCTGACGAGGGTAGCAGGGAGGTCCATATGCCAACCATAGGTAGACTCGGGAGTAGGCTCAAATATTACACCATAAGGTGTGCTGCTGCCTCTGTCGGTGGAGATGATGACAGCGCCATATGATGGGTGCCTGCTGCTCTCTCGGGCTCTGACAACTGTCCAGATCGGATAGTGCTCATTGACCGAGACAGTCTTCCTATAGTGTGCGACATACACCAGCAGGTGTCTGTAGTGTGTACCGTCGGGTGTGGACTTGACATAATGAACCACGTCAGTCCAGGTATTGTCCCTCGACGGAACAGAGAGAAGCACACAGCCGTAAGACTGTCGGTCGGAAGTGCAGTAGTATGAGCTGATCCCGGTGATCTGGGCATAGGTACAGTCGAGTGTCTCTGAGAAGGGAGATGGCCTGATAAAGGTAGCATCAACCTCTCTGTCAGCTGCCATAGTATCTGGGAATGCTGACATAGATCTGCCCAGGTGCTCATAGGTAGGTATCCAGTGTGGCTTGCCCACAAGATGTACTGTGCCGTTGGAGGTATCTAGGATTTTGTAGGCATTAGAGCCCATAGAGATACCAACCATACGGCCTGCCCATGATCTGTTCTGAAGTTTTGATGAGATGCCTGGCTGTCTGTTGTTCCTCTGCTGACTGTCCATAACCACATAGCAGTGTGCACCAAATGCACGGAGACGACGGTACTGAAAGTGATGACCTGTCATAGTGTGGATAGGAGTAGTCACCACTTCCTTGTGTGGTGTAATGGACCACAACAAGGCACCGTGCTTAGCCGCAAGCGGCCAGTAGCTGAGGTCGAGTCCAGAAGCTGTAAGGATGGACCGGATCATACGGGACAGGATGCCAGTGACATTCTCCGCATAGGGATTGTCCGTATGGACTGTGGGAGAAGAGGTCTGGTGGATAATGCCATGCTGCTGATAGGCTGCCCGGCATTTGGCATCTGCCATCTCAGGTGCACAATCAGTCCTCAGCACCATCTCAGTGTCTGAGACTGTAGAGGTGGACGGGAACAGCTCATCAATGCCGTAAGAGAGGGATCTGGTATAAGCAATGAATCTCAGGAGACATACATAGTAGTCTGCCTTAGAGGCAACGGTGAACACAAATAGGTATCTGGTGGAGATGTCAATGAAGTGGATACGGTATCTGTGCCCATTGTAGCCAATGGGTGAGATGGGGCCTGTCATGTCTGAGGCCCATTTCCGGGCTGGCTGCTGCTGACTGGTACGGAGGCGGTCTCTGCTCGGGGCTGGTTTCTGTTTGAGGCCCGTCGTAGCACAGACTGCACACCACTGAGAGCAAGTGGTAAGTGAAGCAAGAGCTGCTCTGGAACACTGTGGTCTGCCCAAGTCTACCCCTGGCATGTCATAGAGACGGAGGATACGGGTCATCGAAGCATGCCCGAGAGCATCATGCAGCTCAACGGGAGGACTGACCCTGATCGGGGTGTGGCGGTCTCGGTAGAGGATGCAGATGGGAAAGGGTGTGCCATCGATGAAGACCCGACCAGGTCCACCGTCAGAACCAGCTGGGGTGAGAGGGTGTGTAGAGGTGTACGTGTGTCGCTCAAGGTAGCTGAATAACCCCGTAGTACCAGTAGGCCAGATATGTAATACCTCCATAGTACAGGTCTTATGCCAGATCCGGTGGGATGCCATATAAGGAACTATCCAGAAATATACAGTATTATGAGGGTCCAGAGGAAAGTCAGCATTGCCTTTAGTGAAAAGGCGGTCCAGAATAGATATAGTGAATGGCGGATTAGCATAGAAGTAATAACCAGTCAATTGGACGGAGAATATACTGTTCTGACTGTGATAGTGCTGCAGAGCAGGGTGATTATTGCCCTCTCCGACTGGGAGAGAGTCGCCGAACATAGAGACATCAAAGGCTGGTTCCCCCAGCTCGGCCGTAGCCGTAGGAGACCCATGAGTAGTAGCCCAGGCACTGTACTGACTGTTGGACCACATCCAG
>LGRX02000150.1:0-23787 GCA_001247695.2 Cymbomonas tetramitiformis
CAACCACATCGTCAATGAAGATCCGAACAAACGGAAGATGTCCCAAAGCCCTCTGCATGCGCCGCTGGTACTGCGACGGGGAGTTCTGCAAGCCTTGCGGCATGACAAGCCACTCGTAGGAGCCCATCTGAGTTGTGAACGCCGTCTTCTCCACGTCTCCCGGTGCCATGGGCACCTGCCAGGATCCATCCACAGCGTCAAAGGAGGAGAAGAACTTTGCGCCGTGCATCTCGTCGAACATCACCTGAATGTCGGGCAGCGGGTACTTGTCCTTGATAGTCTGCTTGTTCAGCATGCGGTAGTCAATGACGAGACGGAGCTCTTTGGGATTCCCGGGTTTGGGGACCATCAAGCAGGGAGCAGCGTAAGGGCTGGCCGAAGGTCGTATGTAGCCCTTAGCCATCAGGGTCTCTATACGGTCCCTCAACTGACGGAGCTCTTCTGACGACTTCTTATACGCACGCTGACTGGGCGGACCCTTCTTGCTCAGCTCGGCGTCCAACGGGATGTAGGCCTCATCCTGTGCGTCGTGCCTCAAGTGTTCCAGGTTGGGGAGAGCGTCGCACACTTCCGTTTCATACTTCTTGCCCATGAACTCCTGAAACTTGAGCGTCCACTCCGGGCTGACATCCGCATCTTGATTGTCGGAGGGCAAAGGTGAGGGGCTGTCCGCGGTCGAATCAGTCGCTACAGCAGCAAAAGCAGACTCTTCACTGTCCGGGTCCCTCTTGGCCATCATGATCCACGCAGGTTGGAGGTCGGGGTCGTTATCACCCTTCAGCTTCCGCGTTTCAGCGTAAATCAAGTGCTTCTTGAGCTGGGCTGCAGTGAGAAACACCTCATCGATCAGTCCCGCGCAGGCCCCTTTCCCCGACCGTTTCGGGCCGTAAGAGGTTCCGGGGCAACAGCCGCTGATAGTGACCCTTTCCCCGGGCTTCCCGCTACGGGTCCGCCTATTGAACGAAATGGAACCGTTGCCCTCATAGCCTAGAGTAACAGGTGACAGGCTACGCAGCCATCTGCCTCCCAGAACAACATCCACTTGGATGCCTAAAGGCAGCACTCGCAGAGCCAGTGCATTCTCTGTGTAACCCCCAGATGCTACGTCTGCAGTAAACGTCGCGTAGGCCGTGTGACCGGTGGTCTTGACCGACCCATCTGCCAGAGTGACCCGCATCTCCGCACCCGGCCGTAGCGTTAGTCCACATCGCTGTGCGCACTTCTCCGAGACGAAGTTGTCGGACGCACCGGAGTCGACCAGCACCTTCACCTGATGTCCTTTGAGATGCGCGTAGAACACCAGCAGTAGGGGGCCCTCATCGTCGCGAGCCGCCGCCAGGACACCATGCTCCGGTTTTCCCCACTGCACACCACCATCCATCCTGATACGCTCGCAGAGCAGCATCTTCTCCTCAGCCGAGAGCGGGTGACTGCCAAGTTCCTCCGAAGCGAGGGCAGAAAGTACAGAGTGTCCGGTTCCATCCGCCGTGGCGCTGACATGGGGCGAGGAGGGAGTAGAGTCAGGTGTCGCGCTAACGTGACTGATGGTGCTGGTATCGGACGAGGGGAAACCATCTGACCCCGACTTCGATCTCGCCTGCCACACTCTAGCACGGGTAGCGGCGATGCCCTCGACAAACTCGGCTTCCTCTTGCGTAAGGCAGGTGGGGGCTGTCCCTGTGGAACCGGGTGGAAGGGACCCTTGCGGAAATGCGTCAGGATGGTGTCTGCGAAGGGTTGCGTAGCGGAGATCTTGTAGTCGACGGGTCTCCTTGTCGGTGCTGTCTGCAGAGTCCGGCACAGTGGAAATTTGTTCATCATACTGGAGGCGATGTGCAGGGACGTCTGATCCAGTCAGTCTACCGTCAAAGTTGACTTTCCCCCCCCCATCTGTTGGGTGAAACACAGCGAGGAAGCCTCTGACGAGGTGCAGGCCGAATCCGTCGCAGGATGAGGGCTGGGTGGCGGTGATAACGGAGGGCTCGACAGGTCAGGGCCAAAAAGCTGATCGCGGATGTCCACCGCCTCGACTGGAGCTGATTGCTCCCGGTACTGATGCACCCGATACAGGCTACACCACGCGTCAGGAACACCCGGAACGTCTCCCCCGGAACCTGGGATGGTGCCGGCATCAACCCCCAAAGTGGCAATCTGCCCCTGAGCCTCTGACTGCAACCACATACCGTGACGGCGCGCCCTCAATCTAGCCAGACCCAACCGTTCCCAGGGCCTAGTGCCGGGGCGAGAGCTCGGTGGGGACGACCGCACCGCCTGCCGCTGCTCCGCTGGCGAAAGTTCACTCCAAGCAGAGCAGAGATCCGCGGCGAAACCGAGGTTCTCAGAAGGGACTGAGGCGAGGGGGGTGTGATGCTGACGCCCAGCCGCGCTGTACAAGCCCTGTTCGACGTCCATCGCTGTCTGCAACTGCTGAATGAGTGTCCGCAGCGCCGCCGCTCTCGTATGCAGGCGAATTCCTCTCGTGTGTGCAAAGTTTCTAGTGCGCGCGGTCATCTTGTCCACCAGTGCCCTGGCTGCCGCCGGGGACTCGCGAAGTGCACGCCGAACGCGGTTCACTGCCTCCTCTAACGGCAAGGTGTTCCTCGTTCGCCTCCAATGCCACGCCTTAACCCGGCCTCCGGGATCCGCCAAATGCTCGGCGTACTGCAGCCTCTTCACCACCGGCGGATGGCGCTGGTGCCACGGGGGGGCAACAGCCGGACTGGCGGGTACGGCTACAGCGGCAGTCGCACCAGAAGAGCCGCCAACCCGACGGCCCAGGATCCGCACTCTCGTAGTGGGAACGTGGTCCTCTCCTACGTCTGCGAGAGGGTGGCTTACCAGGCCACTGGCCCCTGGCTGGGAGTCGGATTTGGCCCGTGCCAGTTTCGCAAGATGAGCGAGTTTCCTCCCGCGGGCGGTAAGATGCAGGGGACGGGGCCTGTTGCCCCATGGGCAACCGAGCTTCTCAGCTCTGTAGGGGTGACCCTCAGGGATCTGGGGCTGTGTCTCCCCGTCGACAACGGCTCCCAGTGTCAACCTCACTTCCCCGAAGGGCAGGGTTTCCGCGAACTGAGCGCGGGGTGACCACACTTCCGCCTCCGGCAGGGTCGCCAGTTGGGACCGCACTCCCCTTTCGGGTAGGGTCACAGAGGGGAGACCGGACTGCCTCAACTCTGGCAGGGCGTCCAGTCTGGACCTCACTTCTCTCACGAGCAGGGTCTGAGTGGTGGGCGGAGACCGCACATCCGGCTGCGGCAGGGTCTCGAGAACTGACCGCACATCTCCTGGGAGCAGGGTCTCGGGTGTGACTGGTGACCACACTTCCTCTTCGGGCAGGGTCTCTAACAAGGACCGCACTTCCTTTGCAGGCAGGGTCGACGACATGGTCGTAAGGGACCTCACTTCCTCGAGAGGCAGGGTCTGACTTTCAGCTACAGATAGTCACTCCTGCTCGCCGGCCGGCGAACCGGGAGCTGGGGCGTGCTCCTCACCCAGATCCACGTCAAGGCCGCACAGGTGGCACAGGTCGACGAATGGCTCGACCTCCTCACACTCCATTAGGGCACACACTTCCTCGACGAAACATTCAGGGACCGACGTGAGGTCCTCAGAATGAGCCTGTTCCGCGGACCAGACCACTGCCGCCACGTGCTGGGGCTGTCTTGCCAAGCGGGAAGGGGCGTTGGCCCTCCAGGCCTGTAGCTTCACCTCGTCGGGGCAGTTACGGACGATGTGGTCCGGGGACCCACACGCGAAACACCTTCGTACCCCCGGTGCAGCGACTGAAGAAGCAGGGGTGGGGGTCGTTGAGGTTGCCGCCGCAGCTGTGGCCACAGAGGAATCCCCCATCACGGCCAGAGGTGCTCGAGGTCGTGACACAGCCCGATTGCGGAAGAAGGGTGTCCGGCCAGAATTGGTCGATGGGGAGAACGGCGTTGGTCTAGATGCCCGTTCTGCGGCCAGTTTGTCCGCCGCCTTGGACTCCATGTCGGTCTCCACATTGTCCGCGATCTCCCGCAGCTTCAACAGGGCTACGTGTGTGCCAGGGAAATCCTGCTCCCTCGCGCGCTGCTCCCACTCCTCCGGCTTAGAAATGTCCAGACGTTCTTGATGGAGACGGCGCATGACCTTGCCGGCGTGCTTCAGCCCGGCGCGGAAGGTGGTGAGCATGATCTGGTCTGACATGTGCACACACTGAGCCACCCTCCCCGCCAAGAAGTTGACGGCGTCACGTCGCGCGTCCAGGCGGGCGAAGAAGTCAGAGGCGCTCTCCTTGTCGCTCTGGCGCATGGCCTTGGTCTCATCGAATACTCGCTCCAGATAGTGTTGCTTCAGGGAACAGAGTGCCAGATCACAGAAGAACGTGTCCACATCAGTGTAGCGAGTCTGCCAACCACCCTGAAATCCGGAGCCGCCTGCCGCCCGCTCTAGGTGCCTCTTCTGCTTGTCGCCCAAGACGCTCTCCTTCAAGTCCCAGAGCAGGCTGGGTACACTCGCCAGATAATCAGACACCGCTGGGGTACAGCTGGGCGTGAGCATAGCCTTCCGTACGATGGTCTCGTCGAACAACTTCCTCGTGGCTCTGGCGAACTGCTCCAACTGCAATAAGATCTCGTTGTCGCTGGGCGCCGCGCCTGTGGCCGTCTTCGCTGGAAACTTCGGGGTGGCCCTCACACACTTCATCACCATCTCCTTGGTTTTGTGCTCCTCCCTGATCTCCTGTGGGGTGGCCTTGATGAGCGATTCGGCCTGCACAGGGAGCATACCCGGCGGAAGCGCAGGTGGACGAGAGGGTGGCTCGCTGGGGAGCGCAGTGGAAGGAGGAGGTGGCGTCGGGGGCGTTTGCCACAATGTGGTTGGCTTCCCCGAATTCCAGCAGAAGGTGATTGATTCGGCTCAAAGGGCTCGGCTGCGCTGGACAGCGGTGGGGATCGTGGGAAAGCAGGCCGGGCCGAAAGAGGTGGAGGCGGAGGCGGAACTGGCGCTGGGAACTCAATCGGCCTTGACGCTCGAGCCCTCTGCTGTCGGAGGTCCCGGAACCAGTCGGAGGTGCTGGCTTCAGTCCAGGCGAGAAGAGCGTCCGAGTCGAAACCCAGCGTCGCGGACTCAGGAGCGGTGGGGGGAATGTACTCCCAGCGGTGGAGGGGAGGTTCACCCGGAAATCGGGACTCGGCTATTGCCAAATCTATTGCTGCCCGATCCACGACTATTGTCCAGGTTTCAGTAATGGGATTGGTCAACCGGATTGGCGGATAGCCGTGCCTACCCCCATGACGCTCGTAAGCAGACTGCGGGGCGCCGATCTGACGCATCACTCGGTAGAGGTGACCGACATCTGGGGCGCTGGATCTGGGACGGCCCCCACTGGGAAGAGTAGAGATGGTGAGGCCATGGGGGCTGCTAGAATAGGGCATCCACAGCGAACCGCCGTCGAGGGTGATCAGGAGCGCACGAACCTCCTGGGTGTCGTTGTCGTCCTCTGGGTCTGCGATCCGACGTATCGGGGGGCTGAAGTCTGACCCTTCTTCGGCTGGACTGCCTCCTGAGCTGCCCTCGGGATTGCCTCCCCCGTCTACCCACACCGAATCTAGGGACGAGCGCCTACGGTGAGACAGCTGGCGCTGATGGCGTCGGGAAGACGACGCGGTGCGGCTGTTGTCCCTAGTGTCTGCATGCCAGGTGACACCTCTGGTTGCATTCACTCGGCTGGCCTCGGGGGTACCCTCGTGTGGGGTGACGGAAGACGTGAGACCCTCCTCTGTACCCGGCAAGACCTGGCCCTGCATCTCTGCCCTGATCTCTTGCCGGACCTCCTCCATGATGCTGCGACGCAGTGCGGCCAGACTGAAGTCTGTGTCTGGATTGTGCTGGGGTCTGTCCCTCCTGGCTGCCCGTGTTCGCGTCCGACGGCGGCGTGAGCGAGGGGTGTCCCGGTCAGAGTCACTCCCGCTGGAACTGCGAGGCGAACCCGAGTACGGGGGGAGGTGTCTCGTCAGCGTGTCCGGGCCTGAGCTCCTACGAGCGTGTCTGTTCCGTGCGGTCTGCGTTCTGCCTCCGACGTCTGTCGCCAAGGTACCCATGTGAGAATAACGTACAGGGATGCCGCGGGGTGCCGGCTCGGGCGGAAGGAGCGCACTGAGCGATGAGGCGCGTGACGCCGGTGGTGAAGGTGCTGAAGTTGCCGCTGTCACTGTCGTAGCCCCAGCGCCGTCGTATGTGACGGGGCCGTCTACGATGGCCTCCAGCACGCCCGACGGCACGGGGCTCCACTGCGCCGGCTGACTCCCCGCGCGTGGGCCGAGGCTGCTCGCGGATTGCTGCGACACCTCCGGCTGCGCCCCTTCTCCCCAGGCGTCCTGCACGCCCGACGGCACGGGGCTCCACTGCGCCGGCTGACTCCCCGCGTGCGGGCCGAAGCTGCTCGCGGGCTGCTGCGACTCCTCCGGCTGCGTTCCTTCTCCCCAGGTGTCCTCCAGCCTCTGCGCATACTCCTCCACACTGGGCTCATACCACGCGTCAGCACGGGCGCCCTGATACAGGGGCTGGAAGCCAGGGGGGTACGGTTGAGCCAGAGGTGAACGCTGTGGACCCAGGGTTGGCGCTGTGGGGGGCGGCGCAGAATAGAACGGCTGCCAGGACTGTGCTACGGGCGTGTGCTCCGGGTAGTGTGGGGCCCGGGCCGGGGCCTCCCAAGAGTTCCCGTTATAAATGGGGTGTGACCAGCCGAACTGTGTGCTGCGCGTGTAGGCGTGCTGCGGCGGAGGTGCAGCCGTGAAAGGCGGTTGTGGGAGCGTGGGTCGACCGTAGGAGACGTGGGGGCCATGCTGGGGTGACGCCGAGACCCTCTGAGTGGTGGGAAGCGGTGGTGGTACACTGTGGAGGGGTGATACGGCGAGTGGAGTGGGTTGGTGGTGGTATTGGGGGTCGTGAGGGTCCATAAGTGTGATAAACCCTGAAAAAGCGCTTAAGTATGGGGGGTTGTAGGAGGCTGCCACGGAAGATCTTGAAGGTGACTTTGAGTGGAGAGTGGTAGAAAGTGAAATATTCGTTAAACGGCCGTTTTTAAACTGTTTTTCGAAAATTTCGCAAGGGCTCCGCGACACAGGTTTTTTCAACGGGTACGGTCAACGGAGCTGCCTCTTAAGTATGGTGGAGGCTCAACACTGAAAAAACACCGGCTGCCCAAAGTACATCTGAAGTTCAAAGTTGCTTCCCACTGTCTGAAAACTGTTCTAAAGTATGGTAAATACTAAATATCAGTTGTAGGAAGTGTTCTGTGGTCGAAAATTTTTACATCGGAAACGAATGTTGGCAACTTTTGGCTGAAGGTCGGTCCCATACTTAAGGAAGCTGAAAAATGCGCTATACGAGCTTTCCGGAGCTGAAATACAAGTTAGTAAGCCAAAAAAAATGAGCAAACTGAACTGAAAATTGCGCCGAGGAAGCCGGAAGCTCGTCCACTGTTACCCAACATACCACACAGGTCTGTGAAGCCGTAGCTGAACAGAACGGTAAACCGTTCTGATACCAAATGTGCCCGGTGGCACTTATGGCAAATGGTACTGACGGATTGTCGTGACGGAATTATTGATTACTATATACTAAATACTATATTGAGTCTAAGAGAGTTACTAGCTAGGTTTGTTGCATTGCAAGTTTTATTCAAGAAGGCCGAAACCGTTTCCGAACGTCCCTATCAATGCCAAACTGTCACGAGATCCATTCACACTGTCATCCCGTGACCGTCATACTCGTCATAGCCTTACTCTCGATTATTGTCTCACTGATTCATCTATCGACATCGATCTTATTTCAGTACATCGGCATTCGACTACAGTCATACAGTCATACAGTCATACAGTCATACAGTCATACAGTCATACTGTCATACTGTCATACTGTCATATCAACTTTCTGAATTTCATCAACGTTATGCCCCCTGGCACAGTCACCTACAGGCAATTACCGGGGAATACAGGCACATACAGGCAAGTACCGGCAAGTACTGGCAAGTACCGGTATGTACTGGCAAGTACTGGGATTACTGGAGGATACTGTCAAGTACTGGCGACTACCGGCAACTACTGGCACCTACTGGCAACTACCGGCAACTACTGGCACCTACCGGGACTACTGGTGATTACCGGGGAATACAGGCACATACAGGCAAGTACCGGCAAGTACTGGCAAGTACCGGTACGTACTGGCAAGTACTGGGATTACTGGAGGGTACTGTCAAGTACTGGCGACTACCGGCAACTACCGGCACCTACTGACAACTACCGGCAACTACTGGCACCTACCGGGACTACTGGCGATTACAGGCAAGTATAGGCACATACAGGCAAATATAGGCAGGTACTGGCAAGTACCGGTACATACAGGCAAGTACTGGGATTACTGGAGGATACCGTCAAGTACTGGCAACTACCGGCGACTACTGTCACCTACCGGCACCTACCGGCAACTACCGCAACTACTGGCGATTACTGGGGAATATAGGCACATACAGGCAAGTACCGGCACGAGTACCGGTATGTACTGGCAAGTACTGGGATTACTGGAACATACTTTCAAGTACCGGCAACTACCGGCAAGCGGCAACTACAGGCACCTATCAGCAATTACCGGTAACTACCAGCGATTACAGGAACTACTGGCTATTACATGCATGTACCGGCATGTATGTACCGGCGATTACCGGCAAGTACCGGCAATTATAGGGAATACAGGATGGTACTGTCAAGTACCGGCAACTACCGGGAACTACCGGCCACTACTTGATATTATAAGAACTATTGGCTATTACATGCAAGAATCGGCATGTACAGGCACGCATAGGCAAGTACAAGGTAAGCAAGTACCAGCAAGTAATGGGTCTTCAAGATGGTTTCATGGCATGCCAAATGATGTCGCGCTTCCTCGCAAAGATTGCGTTTGAAGTCGGTCCCTTTTCATGAGAAGGATATCGGTCTTTCACATGGTACATACGTATAAATGACATATGACGTGCTACTATTTGTGGAATTTCACGTCCAATTTCACGCATGCCACATAGAACTAACTGTTGGATATATATATATATATCAGTTTTAAATAATTATAGAACATGAACGTCGGCATCAGAACGAACAGATAGAACAAATAGCAAAATACCAACGTAATAAGCTAGCTGTCTAACGAAAACTATTACCGATGATAGGTGACAATCATATACCCTAAACCCTTCGATGAGGCTACCGGCTACGGCACGGTGCCAAATCCAACACACCACCTAGGGTGGTGACCGGCAAATATAGTCAGAGGTCAAAAATGGAACAACACTAGTGTCAGATGGAAGAATGCATCTAGGGAGGCCTGTCCATTTTGGCAGGGCTGTCCCGGTCTAACGATGCGGTGCAAACACTGGATGGTCCCGTAAACGGAGAGAAAGCACGGCCCGGAGGCCCTTCTGCACATCTAGCTGAAATAACTGATCTCGCTAGGCAAGCATTGCCACTGTGGCACTAGCCACTAGGGGTGCTGCCGGCACGGAGAATTGTCAAGTAGCAGACATCTGTGGGGATCTCCACAGTTGCGGTCGTTGAAGTCGAAGTAGTCGGCCAATCCGAAATTGACAGTGAAGTCAAAGTAGGTGGTGGCTCTGGGCGTACGGCAACATGCCGTGCGGCACCACCGACCGTCAAGATGGTCGTGTGGAACGGTGCCATTGCCACACCACGGACATCGCAGGCGGTGACCGGTGTTGCGGTGGCATAGATACAACGCAGAGCCGTAAGCAAAAGCGGCAATGACATACATACGGTGGATGCCATACGGTGCTGTCGACGCCGTTGCACATCTCGACATAAGCGGTGCTCTAGTCTTCATCCGATGACTCCAAAATTGCATGCGAGCCTCGTCGTGTCCGTGATGCACATCGTATCGCCATTGCGGCCGGGAATTCATCTGCCTCCGTCATGCCACCGTCATCTTGCTCCTCGTTTTGCTCGATATCTCGCCCGGGGACCACATGTCGACTAGAGCGGAGGGAAGTCCCTCCGAGATTTGTGCTTCGCCCCGTAGCGACGGTTGAGTGCCGCTTAACTCTGCGATCAAGGGGGGGCTCGCCTTCACCCTCGCTTTCCTCCGAGCCTCCTTCCTCGACATTCATTAGCAACCTCGATGCACGCTCGCGTCGCTCCAATTCTTGGTTCAAGGACCTCGTATTGTGTATCAAAGCGATCAACTCTCGGTGACATTGCCACGTGATAGACGTCACATCGGCCGTCACGTGGCGTGTACGCCCCGACGCCCCCTTCACCGCAGTCGCCCTCCTTTTCCAAGGAGGTGTCAATATGATATACTCATCATTCATATCGGTTACGAGTTGATACAAATATATCACTTCCGGGCGCTTCGTAGAGAACTCATTGCGATAATACTCCGGCCCTTCTGGCTCCACCGACACATCGAATACGAGGCCTTTCCCGACCTCGCGCTCCAAGTAATGGAAGCATACCGTCTCTTTAGAGGGATCGCTTTGCTCATCAAATGTCTTTTGTTTCGCGATCACTCCCAAGAAATATGGATCCCGTGATTCATCGGGGGGAACCATGACTATGATGTCATCTACATCGAATGATTGCCATATGCCACCATTACGCATCCGTGCTTCAAGTACTGTCACATCCGCTTCCGGTTCTGCATCTATCACGATTTCGCCGTTAAAAATAGCATCCAAATCCACTGTTGCGTCTTCGGAAGCGAGATGTGTGCCGTGGAAGCTGTACTTTGGATCTCCTGTGTACTTCTTCCACTTATCCGTCGGCACTTCTTTACGCTCTTTGCGGCCTACAAGACCTCTGAACGTGTTTGCGACGCGAATCACGCCTAGACGTCGCTCACGCGCATCCGCACGTTGTGGTGGGGTCATGCCACGCTCCACCCACTTCAAATGCGTTGCTTTGTGCGCCCGAATTTCAGCACGCTTCACAAGAGGTTGCACTACCCTTCCATACGGAACCGTGGCCCGACTTCTTCCTTCAACCAATCGATGAGCATACTCATACGTACCATTCCCGCCTTTGAATGGAATGTAACCGACATCGGTGCACTGCTTAACTGTTTCCAATACCTTGTTTGACCGTACACAACCCCACTCGTAGTAAGTTAAGGCTGTGTTGCTTGTCCTTGTGGAACTTGTAGCGTTTGCAGTCCCTCCCATCACGTTTCCTTCCATTTCGCGCTCAGACCCAATGGCGGCGGCCTTGATGTTGTGCATCAAGCAAGCATTTCGGTTATCAACGCTCGTGCCTACAAGCCTCTCAATATCGTCATGCACTCGTTTTAAGCTCGTGAATCCGGTCTCGATGATGCCCTTCACAGTTTTCCCCGGCAACGCACCATACACACCATTAAGGCCAGCCTCGGCCATGTCTATAGCCGTCTTACGCTCTTGGAGATGTTGTCGCAAATAATCCACCACAACTTGCCAACCCGCCATCATATCCGTTAGTGTACTCGAGTATTTCTTTCTTGCGCGTTGGGTAGGCATCGTCCTTGCACCCCCCATCAACGATACCCGCATATTCATGAAATTGTCTCGCCATGTCCAAGTATTCGGCGATTCCCTCCGCGTTATCCACTTGTAGGATCATGCCATGAGTCCGCCCACCCATGCAGCATACCAAAATCGAATCGCCAAAAGTCGCGATGCCCGCACATTGGCACAAGCCGGCATCATTCGCCGTGCCACCACGAAGAGCGGGTGTGCCTGACCCGATAAGCCGTCCAGATAACTGCACATCATGCCGAATGATATCATGGCTGATGGCAAGATCGAAGCGAAAATATCTCACTTGATGCCCTTGGTTATCTGTCACCAAAAACACGCCAGGACGTTGTTCGTTGCCATAGTACACAATGTCGTAGGGTTTCCCCAACTCCCGCCCCCGGTCGACTTCTTGAAGTGTCCACTTTGCATACCGAGCACCATCGGTGCCTTGGATTACGCATCCCGTCGCATCAGCTCCCCATTTAAGCCAAAAGATCGCCCCATCTTCGGCCCGACTTCCACCAGCATCCACCACCAACACGCCTGCCCGAAATGCTCCACTATCACGAGTGACACGCACTTGATAAGAGAAGCCGACAATTCCACGCGGGATCCGCAACTCGGGATCTTTCACGGATATGATGTCCATGATACCGGTGAAGGCATATACTCTTTGTGGAGCGGACACATTTGCGACATTATAAGTCATAGGTGCACGCGTTAATGTAGCGACGAAGATTTCTTTCCTCTGCATCCCAGTATACGCGACCATTCGCCGCATGTCGGGAAATTCCTCTCCTTCGCCCACCCCCTAGCACGTCGCTCTTGGGAGATGGCCGATTGTGCAATGCAGTGTGGGACAAGCGCGATTGCTTGCGGAGAAACGCGTAATGAGATCACTGAGACGAACTGTTCACTCGTCACTTTTGCTGGGGGGGTACCAGCATTGGGGAACGCATTGGTAAGGCACACCAAATGCCCGTGCCCTGCACCGTTCTCGGGAGAACGATTGCACAAAAGCAAAGAGTCTTCAATTTCTAGCAACCCACCAGGGCAACTCAATCTCAACACCTTAGAGACAGATGGTAGTGTCAGTGGAGCGGGATCCGTCGTTGGCGACCTTGCATTACTATCGAAATTCGAAAGGGGGTGACCATCTCCTCTCACGCCAGGTTTTCCAAGCAAACCTTGAACAATCCAAGCGGGTCCTTTTTGTTGAAACTTGAAAACCGCGTGGCATCCGGGATCTGAGAAATAATCGCCCCCTTGCGGTTGTCGCCATGCAATACTTTCAGGTCGGCGGATGTCTCCATGTCCATACGCGCCAGTCTTGTAATCGTTGAACATATCCGGGACCACAGGTGTGACAATGCGTGGTTGACTCACAATCATACCCGCATCCCCATCATGGACGACCTGAATTTTGCGGATCGCTGAGGTCACCGCCGATCGGCATATCGCGATCGCCAATCGGTCATCCAACATGTGCCGACTTTTGAGAGCTTCCCACGTCACCGCGGCTTGCATTGACCGACGCACTACATTGTCTGCACAACCATATAAGGTCGTCAATTGAGCGATGGATATCCACGCGTTGGCCTTGGCGATGTATACCCACCACCGTTTGATCCAATTTCGGAAGAACTTGAGACAATGGAGTTTTGCGAAGACCGTGGCCACTACGCCGTTCGATGCGAGCTCGCCCATGGCACGTTGATTATCGGATAGCTGATCACACGTGCCGATGAGTACACGGGTGCGCACACATTCGTTCACACCGTCCGCCAAACACGCCTCACACGCACGGTGGTCAGAATGCCAATGTACGTATCCGACGGCCTCGCACTCCTCACACAGTTCCCGATTTCTCTCGCACTCGTCGCAAGAATGTACTAAGCACGCATGGCGTAATGGATCTCGCATAATCGCTTCCACTTCTTGCGGAGTCATGGTCGCACACCCGACGGCAGCTTTCACCGCCAACACATGCTTTTGTAAACAATGTCGGCAAGATTCCACGACTTTGCGCATCTCAAAGAACGCATCTTTCACGGGCTCATGACCGCCGCCTGCACTGCCATATTTGTTGCCCACCTGGATGTGGAATTGGCGCCCAAGATCCATGAGAAGATATTCTTCGACGGTCGTGTACATACCATCGATGACTTTTTGGGCGAATTTCTCTTGTTCTTCGGCACTCCACTTATCGATGTAATCGCGCATATCCTCACTTGTCACCACCGCACTGCTTCCCACGAGATGGTCACCATGCACCCCCAGAGCGGGAGTCAAAGTTTTGCCATCAAATGCTAGCATCGCCATCACGATCCGTGTTTGAGAACCGAAAAAAATCGGGGTATCTTTCAGGTCGACATACACTGATAGTGCTAGCAGCACATGCTCGGGATCGGGTTCATCCCACCATTTCACCGGAAGTTGATGCGAAGTCATCGACTTTACTTGCGGCAAAATCATTGGCATAGTCTCCGGTGTGGGCAGCATTTGTCTTGCTCGCCCATCCGGCCGCACTTGTCCCCTTCCGGCGACTCCTCGAAGCATATTTACGGACATGGGGGATTCAAGGGCTAACGATCCGATGAGAGCGTTGTAGGTCCCAAAGGGGAGCAACGTATTGCCTCGGAGTTCGATTGCACCCGTGCGCACACCGCTATCCACCCACAGTAACTGCGTCATGAAGCTTTTTTCGTCGAGCTTGCCGGTTCGAAAGCAATGATCGAATTGCACCGCCGCGGGGTGCATTTCCCGAACATCAACTGCAACACCGAACACAAATCATTCCCAAAAACGATTGTTTCAGCTTCGGTTTCGGTATAATAATTGTTACTAATCAAGCATGCGCGACATAAAAATAAACTATCGACGGATGGTGATTAACCACTAATTTTTTAAATGATCACAATTCAATTGATACCCGCACTTCATTTGTCACAATCAGGAAGTCAACATCGGACTGCTCTAAGTAATTATATGCGACACGTACTCCCGATGTACGATGTTTCAACGATGAATATTGTCTCAAAAAGCGCAAAATGACATCAAGATCGCGTCGTAAAAATGTGGGCGAGCATATTATCATTGAAATATCGCGAATCCGCGTAATCACATCGCTCTAAAAAAAGTGTCGATATCAAGTTAAACAAAAATTATAATAACGGATATGAAACAAGAGTAAATAGAACCTGCCGCGGGTATGGTTCGTGCCAATTTTGGGTAAGCGATCAAACCTCGTTCTGTCTCAGCTTGTGTCGGTTTCGCGCCACTAGGATGATTGACGGTACTTGATAGAACGCAATGCATGCATCGAATGACCGCTCATGATTCATAATTACTACACATATATTTGTTTGATGTCACAAGTGCGTGGCGTATATACATTTGACATATCATAATCGGTATGCATCATGCCATATCAATAATAAAAAACAAGTATACAATAATATAGTAATGAATGCGAATATCAAAATCGAAACAACACTCTACGACATACATACTACTTGTGCTAAAAGTAAAGTGCTAAAGTAAACATCGAGGTCCTTAGAGGGGTCAAATGGTTCTCGGATTCAATGCATTAAATTGGGAAACACTAACATAGGAGTTAATGACCCTCATCAGTTTCATCGGGTTAATGAGACTGTGGATAGGGACCATATTCACGATAGTCGCCATGGGACGTGTTCGAAAATTCTCCGGCGCTGTCCGAATGATTGCCACCGCTACCGCCAACCATAGGTGACGAGATGCTTTCACGCCGTGATGGATTCTGGAAGGCATTCGGAGGCTTGCCGTGTAAATATTTCAGGAACCGGGTGGAGTTGTTACTCTTTAGAAAAGTGAACACAACTCCGGATGCATTTGCCATATGGTCCCCTGAAATGATGTCTTGCCACTTACCGTAGTGGAAGGTGGAAGGTGGAAGAAGCGCCTCCCTTTGGATGATGGACGCCGTAGGCTTTATGAAGTCCGTCCGCTCCGTGCAAAAAGTTGCCGGGTTCGCCAAGACGTCAAGGGTCGGTGGAGGCGCGGTGAAGGCGCCGCGATTGGACTTGAAGTCCTCGTACCGAGTCACAATGTTCTCGGCGGCCATCACCGTGATATCATTGAGGCCAACCGATTTTCCATACGTGGATCTTGAGCCGTGCTTGTCTTGTATATGTCGGACCCAATTGGTCGGGACCCCTGCCGCGCCCACACTAGCGACATGTCCACACGCTTGCCCGAGAGCATTTTTGAAAACGCACCCGATTTTGCAGGGCGAAATCACAAAGTCACATGCAAACCGGTCGCACGGCTGAACTTGGTCGTCGTGGAGAACGTGGAACAGCATCCACTTCATAAACATGAAGGAGGCCATTGCAGGGGGGTCCATCTTCTCTAATAACGCATCTGCAGCTGGTGCGGATGTCGGGTGGTCCGAGTATTCACGAAGAAGCGCCTTGTGCGTCAACTCTTGATGCGTCGCCTTACGAGAGACCACACTCGTGACGGCGGCACTGGCACCGGCGCTTTCTCCCTCGTGAGCGTCCTCGCTTTGTAGGCCAGTGCTCACCGAGTTGCTCCCGCGCTTTCGCTTACAATTTTCGCGACGGTTGGCGTTACCGGTTACGGATGATGGTGGCAATAAACGGCCACGATTGTCCATCAAGGCCACGCGTATTTTGAATGGAGCGGGCCTGGACGTGTGCATGGTCGCGCTAGCCATTTCATCAAACATGGTGAACGCATCGGTAAGGCACGGATCGACGTGCAACGCTCGATGAAGCGGATTTTCCTCATCCGCACCGCATGCCTCATCGAATCCATCGGTGCGAATGATTTCCACCCAACACTCATCACCGTCGCCCATTTCCGCACAAAAATATTCTAGTCGAAAATTCTTGGAGGTTACTTGCGGCCATTTCTTGGCCACAAGTTTCCTCAGATTTTCGTAAGTAATATCTTCGGGCACCTGCATGGGCGCCGTCGATTTACTGTGCTTATCACACAAGATGACGAATCACTTCGTGGTTGCCATCTGGAGAATTTTTTCCCTTTGATGTCACGTGTCAAGAGAATTTTTTTCCCTTTGATGTCAAGTGTCTCGAAACACTGGTAGTCACTTGCTTTAGGCAAGCCGTTTCAGATTTTCCCCTTGTTTTTGGCTATCGCTTGCACGAGGCAGGCGTTTCAAATTCAGAATTTGTATCCGTCCTCGAGGTCCGTCGTTAGTAGTGGTATTGCCAACCCGAGGGGTTGCAACGTGCTCTACAGAACGGCACCTCCAGCCACACTTAATTCCCTGTCGGATTGGAGACTAATGCCAACCCGAGGGCTGCAATGTTGCTCCAAGTAACAGCGAAATCCAGTGGGGGATTTCAAGGTACACTATCTCGCAACTCGAGATTGGAGTGATTGTAGTGTGGCATTCTCCCGTATTTATGCTGCGACTGTCACCTCACGCCTTATGGGAGCATGGAACGAAAGCGTTTACATGCCATGCGATGATATGACAGGTATGCATGTGAGGATGCGGGCGGACAGACGAAGCCCCTGGGTTGGACAGAAGGGTTGGACAGAAGAGCAGACGAGTCACGATTTGGAGACGGACTGCCCACCCGCGAAAATGTGGGACACGTGTCATAATTGAGGACACGTGTCATAATTGAATGACTGTTTCCGAATTTAGTTTGTGTGCTTTCATTTTTATTTTTGTTGAAAGTTTAGAGCTCTACAATACCTCGGAGCTCCGTGAAACCTAAAAAATATTTAAAGAAACGATGGACACGCTACAGATCGACACGTCGCCCGTGAGGACTTCCCCCCCTCAGTCGCCTGCGCCTCTTGGGGAAGCGCCTCTTGAGGAAACGCACGGCCTACGTATTCCCGACGAGTTCAAGCCCCGAGCGCTGTGTCCAGCGTGCGGCACTCTGAAGACAAGAGTCCACGCAAGACAGTTTTGGAAGCGTCACAAGAGTTGTGGCACGTACCGCACCGCGCGAGCGCTCACGCGAACATTCACCTGTCCGTCCGTTCGCGACGACAAGGTGTTGCAGCCTCGGGAGAACAAGCTTCGGAAGTGTGAGATAGCGAAAAAGAAGCATGGAGCGGACTGGGATGTGTATATGGTGCTGGAGGAGAAGCAAACCTTCGCAGTCAAGGAGTCTAGGCGCGACGTTGGCGCTGAGGCAGTCGGGGCCATCAAGAGGGAAACGAATTGCTTTCATGCCGTGCACGAGAAAGCGCCCTTCGCGCTGGCGGTGCAACTTATCGGAGAGTGCAAGGGGCAGGGGTCCGCGCATAATTCTTGTCTTATGGTGGAGTGGTGCGCTGGCGACACTCTGGGAACGTTTCTGGATCGGCAGCAAACGAAGTTGAACGACACGCAGAAGTTCTTGTTGGTATTGAGATTGGCGGAGTTCTACAAGCGACTCCACCAGTGCCGCGTCGAGTATCGTGATGGGCACTCTTGGAACTTCATGCTCGCTGCCCCCTTCGACCCCACCACTGAGGAGGATGTTCCCTTGGTAAAGGGAACAGATTTCAGTCGAGCCAGGTCGCCAGTGAAGTACGAAGACTGTTTACGCCACGAGGACTACCCCTTCGACCGCTCCGACTTCAACTACCTCGAGTTCAGCGACATGTTTTGGTTTTCGAGGTAAGAAGATGAAATTTTCTTGTTTATATCTAGCAATGCTTATTTCTATGTGTTGTCGCACATAGAATCATTGTGTGCTTTGCTTGCGTGCAGGGTGATGCTGCATATCCTGACCGGCGTATTCATACGCCAAGAGGAAGCCTGGAAGCCCAACAAGCGCGTCCTGGCACATTTCTCTGCGGGCAAGTTCCAGGTGAAGGGCGCCTTCGAGAAAGTACGATTCCCGGTCATGACTCTCACTGCTAAGGGTCGTGAGCACCTGGGGGTGTACGCCAACCTCTTCACGATGTGCGCAGGTCGACACCGCCGCCCCAGGTTCAGCGACGTCGTGGACTTTTTGACGCAAGTGGCGGCATCGCCACGAGTGTGCGGCGTAGCAACAGGTTTGGATGCGTGGCGAACACCCCTGTCCTTCAAAGCATTCTACGACACCTCGCTTGCGGGGACTTCTGTATTGGGGAAAGATGGCCGCAGGGTGGAGATCCTGGAGAGCGGCCATGTCACTCCCATCCTGTTGGCGAAGGAGATTCAAGCATCTGAAGGTTTCGCGAATGCGTATCAGCCTGAGGGGGCAGGTGGGCGGAAGCGGGAAGCCGCAAAGCAGCGGGCGGATCGCTCGCCTCCACCAGCCAAGCGGCCGCGGGGACCGGCAGCAAAGCAGAATGCGCGCGGCGTTAAAGCATGCAACTTGTTCAATGCGAACAATGGCAGGTGCCATTTTGGGAAGCGTTGCAAGTTCGCACACATTTGTTTCATTTGCAACGTAGAGGGTTGCCACGCAAAACACCCCAGGCACCGTCTGGGCTAGGATGGCGAGGAGAAGATGGAGTGTGTGTAGGACTGCATGTATTAAGTAATTTGCTGTGCTTGCAGTGCACAGATGCACTGTTGCACAACACCTGATCCTAACATGTCATCTTAAACCCTAAACCCTGAACCCTATTTGTAGGCTGAACTGCTTAGACCCCTGATCCTAACATCTTAAACCCCGAAGCCTATTTGCAAACTGAACTGTTAAGATGCCTGATCCTAACATCTTAAACCCCGAAGCCTATTTGCAAACTGAACTGTTAAGATGCCTGATCCTAATATCTTAAACCCGGAACCGTATTTCCAAGCTGAACGGCTTAGATGCTTGATATGAACATCTTAAACCGTCAACCGTATTTGCAAGCTAAACTGCTGATAATTATTTCGTGTAGTACTTATACAACATGTACTCTAGGTTGTGCATTCGCTGGCATATTTGCAATTAATATGATCAAGTGAAACAACAGTTAATAACATTATTTGCGATGAATATGATCATGTGGAAACAGCATTTAATAATATGAGTTGCGGTGAATATGAGTATCGGCAGTTAATATCATGATCTGCCGCGAATATCATGACCTATCATGACCTGCAGTGAATACGTATCATGACCTGCTACGAATATCATTATCTGCTGTGAATATCATTATCTGCCGTTACTGGTTCTTATTTACTGCTTACTGGTTCTTATTTACTGCTTACTAGTTTCTTATTTACTGCTTACTACGTAGTTCTTATTTACTGTACACTGTTTATTATTTACTGCTTACTGTTTCTTATTTACTGTTTACTGTTTCTTATGTGTTATTTCTTATTTGTTGTACAGTTTGCACACTGATCGATCATGTATATAGGGTTTTAGGAAACCGATTTTCGCGGAGCGTTGCCTCCCGGCAGAGGGGGGTCATAGTACGTGGGCTCCGCAAGCTACGCACACTCCGTACTTACGCCCTCCCCCCCTCGCCCCCTGTTTTCTCCTCTTTTTCTCTTCTTTTTCCCCTTTTCCCTTTTCTTTTTTCCTTTTCTTTTCTTTTCCCCCTTTCTTTTCTTCCCCCTTTCTTTCCCCCTTTCTCTTTTCCCTTTTCTCTTGGTTTTACTGCTCACTTATCACTTATCATATTCCATCTCACCGCAATATTACATCCCACCGCGGTATTCCATCTCACCCCAATATTACATCCACCGCGTTATTACATCTCACCACATTATTACATCCCACCGCGTTATTACATCCCACCGCGTTATTACATCTCACCGCGTTATTACATCTCACCGCAATATTACATCCCACCGCGTTCTTTCATCTCACCGCGTTTCTTTCTGTGCCTCCGCACCTCCGCACCTCCGCGCACGAAAGATTTTCGGCTCGATTTGGGAGTGTTTGGGGCCCGCATGCTCATTTTTAGAGCAAAATATTTTTAGGAAAAATATAGGTGCCTTCTCAAAATGGGAGGAAAAATATAGGTGCTTCCTGGAAAAAATTCAAAAAATATATATAGGTGAATTTAGGAAAAATATGGGCCAGGGGCAAGTCGTAGTACGTGGGCTCCGCACACTCCGTACTTAAGCCCTCCCCCCCTCGCCCCCTCTGTTTTCTCTCCTCCTTTTTCTCTTTTCTTTTTTTTCCTTTTTCTCTTTTCTTTTTAAGTACGATACTCTAATCCGATCATGCTCTTATGTACGATAAAATAAATGTTTTAAGAGCTTGCGAGAGTCCGAGGTTTGTTTCATTGTGAATTATGTTTTCGGTTTCGGTCCGAGGGTGAAATTTCATTTCAATTTTACCCCAGAACCGAAAACGAATTCAGTCCATGCCTTACTCGGCAACATACGGTGCACACCGCGACACTTTTCCCCCACCACGGAAAGTGGTTTTGAGCATAGCTTTGCTGAGCACAATCCCGCACAAGCCATTTGAAGCGTGGAATAGGCCTATGCGTCCGATCGTGCAGCGCGAAAGTCGTGGCTCGCAGAACCGAAGACTTCATCCTGTTCACTCAGGTCTACACCTGGACACACCACTCAGTGTCGGGCGTGTTTCCTTATCTGTATTAACATATGATCTACATATATTTATACATAGGCTTCATATTCCAACTCAAGGATGCCACACAACGTCATACGAGTCGTATGCACTTTATGCGAGGCGAGAAACTAGTTAGGGTTTGGAGTTGCATTTACATCACCCCATGGGTATTAACCAAAGCACCGTCGATACTTGTATCGTTTTCACTATTATCAACTTGACTTATCTCAATGCTTTAACGGTTCCATTCCGACGATATTCGTGCTTACAATCGAACTTCGCGTGACCCACATAACATCTAGATTTGTACCCCTTAGCA
The DNA here is from genome assembly GCA_001247695.2 of Cymbomonas tetramitiformis. Lineage (NCBI taxonomy): Eukaryota > Viridiplantae > Chlorophyta > Pyramimonadophyceae > Pyramimonadales > Pyramimonadaceae > Cymbomonas > Cymbomonas tetramitiformis. The sequence goes on from LGRX02000150.1 coordinate 21,347, forward strand.
GGGTCTATAAAGCAAATGAATCATCAAGGCCTCGGCCCACGCAAATTACGAGGGCACACTCGTTTGCCTTTGACATGTTCATTAAAGGCAAGCTCAATAGGAAAGTAGCACCGTAGTGACAAGCTGTAATATTGGTTTGGTGTATGTTCCTTGTATGATTGATGTGTATCGATCGACGGTATAGTATCGTGTGCGTTAATATCATTGAAGAATATTTATCATATTCTTCAAATGATATAAGCTATGAATGCCATTTTCATTAAGCGGGGGGAAAATAAGTGTACCCGAAAATTTTCCGGTCGCTGCGCGGGGCACCTTTTTTCGGCTTTCAGCCGGGAAAACGTATTTCCGCTACAACGGACCCCCGTTTCTCCGACTGGGGGGGGCGGTGGGGGGGGCTATTGGCCAACTTTGCCAAACTGGTCAGCTTTCCTTAGGTATGGGGTCCCATCCTTAAGACCTTATAAAAAATCGAAAAGGCGAAAAACGAAAGCTTAGAAAACATACTTTAACGGATCACGTTCACATGCGATTCGAGAAAATATTCAGGTGAACACGTCGGCAGTTTATATTCTAAATATACCACACCGTTTATACACGTATACACGCCAGGGTTCATGCGAAACATGCTATCATTAATTATTGATACAACACTACGAATAAAACAAATCTATTTGAGTGTACTTGTACAAGAATACTTGTATACAGAAGAAATTAGAATCATATTTATTCATACGAGGAATCGTGTAATCAGATCTTGCTTCTTGCATGTGTATGCAATCTAACGCTCTGAGCTCATGGGCTAATCACACACGGTTCACAGTGTATCCGAGCCCTGTGAGTACAGTAGTAAGAGAGGCTTCTTCTTCAAAGTCGAAATAATACACGCCATACGGGTTGCCGCTTACTTTGACGATGAGGATTAAATGGGGAAAATACTCTCCAAAATCTGAATTGCCGGTCTATTCTTTATTATTTTCATTTCCGAGCTCTGTCCTATATTAAAATCACTATTGAAATTATACCACATATATGCCGATATGGCAACCCGAAAACACTGGATTCTTGACTCAAAACGAGCTATTCCGGGCTGAGCTGCCTTGCTACCATCTCGGGCACCGGCATGCACAACCAAACCTCGCGCCCACTTGTGTACACAGGAAAGAGAAAAGGTCTCAGGAGCTGAATCCCAAAGTGAGGATTTATGGTCGCAGTGAAGCTTATCACAAAGGTGTGGCCAGCTGCGTGCCGTCCGGGCTGAACGCCACCCCTGTAACCGCGCCTAAGTGCCCCCGCATGGTGGCCGTGCACTCGCCGCTCGACTGCCTCCACATGCGAGCCATGTTGTCCCCGCTGGCCGGGGCCAGCTGCGTGCCGTCCGAGCTGAACGCCACCCCTGTAACCCAGCCTGAGTGCCCCTGCATGGTGGCCGTGCAACCGCCGCTCGACAACCTCCACACGCGAGCCGTGCTGTCCTCCCTGGCCGTGGCCAGCTGCGTGCCGTCCGGGCTGAACGCCACCCCTCAAACGCTGCCTGCGTGCCCCTGCATGGGGGCCGTGCCGTCCGGGCTGAACATCACCCCTGTAACAGCGTCTGAGTACCCCTGCATGGTGGCCGTACAACCGCCGCTCGACAGACTCCACATGCACGAGCCGTCTTGTCCCAGCTGGCCGTGGCCAGCTGCTTGCCGTCGAGTTTGAACATCACCCCTGTAACCGCGTCTGAGTACCCCTGCATGGTGGCCGTGCACTGCGCCGCTCGACAGACTCCACACGCGTGCCGTCCGGGCTGAACGCCACCCCATCAACGCTGCATGAGTGCCCCCGCATGGTGGCCGTGCACTCGCCGCTCGACAGACTCAACATGCGAGCCGTGTTGTTCCCTGCTGGCCGTGGCCAGCTGCGTGCCGTCCGGGCTGAACGCCGCCCCCGTAACGCCGTTTGAGTGCCCCTGCATGGTGGCCGTGCACTCGCCGCTTGACAGACTCCACATGCGAGCTGTCTTGTCATCGCTGGCCGTGGCCAGCTGCGTGCCGTCCGGGCTGAACGCCACCCCCGTAACGCCGCCTGAGTGCCCCTGCATGGTGGCCGTGCACTCGCCGCTCGACAGACTCCACACGCGAGCCGTGTTGTCTTCGCTGGCCGTGGCCAGCTGCGTGCCGTCCGGGCTGAACGCCATCCCCTGTAACAGTGTCTGAGTGCCCCTGCATGGTGGCCGTGCACTCGCCGCTCGACAGACTCCACACGCGAGCCGTGTTGTCCCCGCTGGCCGTGGCCAGCTGCGTGCCGTCCGGGCTGAACGCCACCCCTGTAACCGCGCCTGAGTGCCCCTGCATGGTGGCCGTGCACTCACCGCTCGACAGACTCCACACGCGAGCTGTCTTGTCACTGCTGGCCGTGGCCAGCTGCGTGCCGTCCGGGCTGAACGCCACCCCTGTAAC